>JADBJO010005649.1:65000-110000 GCA_016801955.1 Conus betulinus | reverse complement strand
GGGGGGGGGGGGGGGGGGAGGAGCGCACAAACCACAGAGGAAAGAAAAATACAACAAACCGAACACAGAAAACTACAAACTAACCAAACACAGAAAAGTACAACAAACCAAACACTAGACCGGTACATTACCACACAGCTTGTGCAGGAAGGTAACGAAGACGAAGAGGAAAACCTGCCCCTGGTCCGTCTAGCGAAGGTAGGCCAGGCTGACGGCAAACAGCACTGCCCACTGAACGGCAGACTGACCAACACACTGCCCAGCGAAGGGCAATACAGCCACGAGGCTTAGGAAGGTGACCCTGGGTCTGGCCTGGGATCCAACGTGTACAGTGCTGCCAAGACAGGACAAAAAAAAAATAGCTCCCAAACACAATAATGAACACGACTCAAGAAGAAAAATGGCCAATATAAACAAAATGCACGTGAATCACACACGCAGCCGATCCACCAACGCAGCCAGCTGGCCCCAACTAGAGTGGAGCGGTGATGAAATCGCGGGAGTCGCGGACGGCACGGACTGACTGGCCTCTGACAGAGTGAACAAGCCAAGGATAAAACCCGGAAAGGATATGCCTCCTCCCCAACCGAAACAAACAGCGTTCGGTTCCAAATAAAACCCACCAGAAAACGGCACTATGAAAATGGTACCTGAAGTGACACAACACTGAAAACAAGGTGAAACCAAAGACTGGACCAAACAATGAGCTACACAGCAACAGCAAGCACAGAAAAATAACAAACAAACCTACCTGAGTGCTGCCAACCAGAGAAAACTGAAAAGGGATCATTCTTGCTATTTGTATACATCGGAGCCTGGGTGCCCTGCAGCACACAAACACATCCTGCGTTCAGAGCATTGCAGAAAAGGCCGTCCGTGACAACCACTCTACCTAATCCGTTTGTGTGAACCGTACCGTTACGCCGCATCTATCTATAACATAATATACGACTCAAGTTCCATTCCGAGTTCCGATCCATTTTATTCACTTATGGTTTAGTTTAACATTGTTACACCATGATCGATTAATGCTGCTGGGTAGACTGCATGACTGACATCCTCATCTATCGATCCCCCATCAGCACCTATCATCATGCAGTGTACTGATCATGCTTTATTTTCAGCCATCTTTATATTCTGTGCAGATCTACTTGACCTACTAATATCATGAATGATGAGCGTTTTTATATTGAAGCCGTTATACCTACCATATCCCTAGACTGTAGCATATGATTTTCACAACAAATATTGATCGATAAGTGAATGAATGAAATGTAATAGTTTAATGAGCTATGGGATGATGTGTTCAGTTGTGGAGAAATTTGTAAAAGATTCATTTATTTCGAAGAAGAATGAGTGCAGGAGAGAGAGTGATAGCCATGCTCAGTACAGGCAGAGCAGGAAGCAGAAAGAAAAACAGAATGTTTTATAGATCATTAAGTAGCGGCGGTGTGTCGCCTTGCCGGTTTTCATATTTTCATTTTTACCACGTCTAGATCCATCAAGACGCCCACAACATGAGACGGAGAGTTCCCCCTGCAAGTTCATCAGCAGGACGACAGGATCAAGATCTCCATTCCACATCATCAATCATCCTTCGCTTCACGTGCTAAGCAACATTTTCTTTTCATCATCCAGGAACACGTACATCCAGGGAGGTCTTCAGCAACCAGTTGCACAAGGACAGTGAACAATGAACTATTGCGCGCAGTTCAACAAAACTCACAAGAAGTGACGTTGCCAAAACTGTGTTTGTTTTTTGATTCTTTTCTTTATTGATTATGTTTATGCAATTGTGAACTGAACGTTAACAACATCTCACAAACCCATACACTTCACCATCGCAAGATTCACTCCACCCAGGGCCATCAAAACACATACTCACCAAGTCATCATCAAATTTAGACTCATTCAGTCATTCGTCATTCTACATCTCGATATCTGTTGTTTGTTGAAAGAGAAAGGGAGGAGTGCGGTTATTTCATTCTTCCCCAAGCCCAACCGCTGAATGTGTGTGTGTGTGTGTGTGTGTGTGTGTGTGTGTGTGTGTGACACAGATACGTGTGTGCACTCACAAAACCCCACGAATTACACACACACACACACACACACACACACACGTGCACATACCGAGACACGCACAGACAGACAGACAGACTGATAGACACACACACACACACACACACACACACGTGCACGCACACATACACACACAAACGCATACACACGCCCACACGTACACACAAAGACCCGTTCCCATATTAATTGTTAATTCATTCATCCATCAGCATTATGCGTAGTGTGGTCTCAAAACTTAGCGGATGTGGTGTGGCGTATACGGACTAGTCCGCACGCAGTGACACCTCCTTGATGAAACTGAAACTGAAACGATCTGCCGATTTGTTATTCTGATTCCACAGTGAGAGGGAACCCAACGAAACTTGACACAAGAACCCTTCTTTATTAGACAACGAATAAGATATTCTCTCTCATTTCTTTCTTGTTTTTTGAGCCACTTCTAATTGCATTTAATACCGATTTTGAATCGACACAAAGTAAGATGCTGAAAATAACTATGGGTATGTTTGAGATAGGACTAGACCTAAAAGTGGTTTAAAGTTATCAGTTCCATCAGATCCAGACCTTTTCCATTCTCTTTCAAATGATAGAAGGAATAATAAATATTAGCTACAGTCATCATGGATTCTGACTGTCAGGAATATATTTCCTTGGAATTACAGAACAATGTATTTTGAAGATAACTAGTTGGTTATGATTTTTTTTTTTCGGTGCGGGGGAGGGGGGGGGGGGGGGATGCATTGCCACACTTGCAAATTGGTTTACTGGCTTAAGTTTTAGTAAATATGAAATGAGGCAGGGAACAGTAAACAAAAAACCACAATTAAGTAAGGTAACTCTTGCTCCCACAAGAAAACATAAATCCAAAGGAATGCTGCTTACGACACCGAATCGCCTAGCAGACATGACGGCACAGAGCACACAGAACAAACAAGGAAACATCCCCTAAAAAGGATGCTCCAAGCTTGCCCATATACCCTGTACCGAACACATCTACACAGCAACAAGAACTGGAGAAATGAAGAATATAAATCAACTTATATTCAAGACTGGCACAGCCTTTTAAAACTTGAATATAGTCAGGCAAGTACAAGGACGAACAGAAGCAAAGAAAATAACCTCGATTTAAATGAAACGAAATCAAATAGGAAATAAGGCAGGGAACAGGAAAAAGAAACACCAAAAAAACAACAACAAACAAAACAAACAAAACAAAACCCCAAAACAAAAACCACAATTAAGTACGGTAACTCTTGCTCCCACAAGAAAACATAACTCCAAAGGAATGCTGCTTACAACACCGAAACGCCTGGCAGACATGACAGCACAGAGCACACAGAACAAACAAGGAAACATCCCCCAAAAAGGGAGTTCCAAGTTTGCCCATACACCCCATACTGAACACATCTACACAGCAACAAGAACTGGAGAAATAAACCAATATAATTTACTTACATTCAGGCCTGGCACAGCCTTTTAAAACTTGAATAGTCAGACAAGTACAAGGACGAACAGAAGCAAAGAAAATAACCTCGACTGAATTGAAACGAAAGTATGGTTTATTTTTGCTTCATGCATTGAATGCATCACATGTCTTTGGGGGTTTCATTTCTTTTGTGAAGCTTCTTTGAGCGAAGCTACCTTATTTCGCTGTTAAAAGCAGTACTGCAATTGGTATTACCTAGCAGTTATCCAGCTAGGCCGAGGACTGCGTTTCACTCAACGCACTTTGTATGGAGCATGTTGAACGAGTGTAGTTAGTACCCTTATGCTTCCTCCAACTTAATATGATCAGCATACATTGGACAGTGGAGACTGGAAGAGATCAGCAAGAAAACTATCCTCCTTAAATTTTGCAATGCAGCTGTAGATCACATGTTCGTGACCATGTTTATTTTCACAAATTTACATTCTATTTTTTGTTCATGTGACACATGCTTTTAAATGGCCTCTGTATTCATCCACAAGGACATTTTGTTCATTGATATTATGTAATGATAAGAACCAGCAGGCAGCTCTTCCATCGGCTCTACCTAAGTAGACAGTGCATTGTTTACACGAGTGTGCGGATTTAAAGCGCTTAAGGCCTGGCTTCTAACTGGTTAAAGATGATACAGGAAAGTACATTTGATGGTGATGATTGTATACATTCTAGTCGACGCCATCATGAAATTCGACCTGCTTTAGCCACTGCAAGAATTCCTCAAATAACGATAAATACACAGTGTAGCTGATACCATTGTCAAGTCCCGATCCGTGACAGAAACGGTTTCATTTCTCACTGAACGATCTCGTCTATATCTACGGACCAAAAGGCCAATGTGAATATCTTACATTGGTCATTTCCCGTTGTATTTGACACCCTTCTCCCCCAACCAATGCTAAAAATCTTATCAGTTTGAATGTGAGTGAAAGCCTATATCATCATTGCTATGTTGTGTCATGATTCACTCATAACATTCATACAAAATACAATCATTCATTGTTCAACGTCACAGGACATTCCGTTAAACATACAGGTGGCTACAACGGATTTGGAAAAACGAAATCCCTGCCAGGCCAAAGAATTATGACACAGGATTCTTCATTGTACAGGCAATCAAAGCCATGCCTTTTCAAAGTATTATTCTGGAGAACAATTAAAAAATAGAATGGAAATGAAGGGAAATGGACAGAAAGAAAGAGCCCAGCGAATCAAAGTAGAAGGGGAAAGTGATGAACCAAAATGAAGGAAGATAGAAAAGGACCAGTTCAGACAAATAAAGAGCATAAATCTTAGGACCAATCACCGTCTTCCTATTGGTTCAAACCACAGCAGCTTGTGATAATAACACCGACAAAGCATCGTTTGGATCAGTCTTGAGATAAAGGACGGTTGTTCACACCGAGCCTTGGAACAAACTGAAGGACAGTTCATTTCACTCCCTCTGGACATGCAGAGCCGCGGGGGAATGATGGTGCTGAAAAACGAAGTTGACGGTCTGCCTTTCATGGGTCATTTCTAACATTCTGATACTGGCCTTACTGCACTCTGATACTGGCCCTACTGCACTCTGATACTGGCCCTACTGCATTCTGATACTGGCCTTACTGCATTCTGATACTGGCCTTACTGCACTCTGATACCGGCCTTACTGCACTCTGATACTGGCCTTACTGCACTCTGATACTGGCCTTACTGCCACTCTGATACCGGCCTTACTGCACTCTGATACTGGCCTTACTGCACTCTGATACTGGCCTTACTGCATTCTGATACTGGCCTTACTGCACTCTGATACCGGCCTTACTGCATTCTGATACCGGCCTTACTGCACTCCGATACTGACCTTACTGCACTCTGATACTGGCCTTACTGCACTCTGATACTGGCCTTACTGCACTCCGATACTGGCCTTACTGCACTCTGATACTGGCCTTACTGCATTCTGATACCGGCCTTACTGCATTCTGATACCGGCCTTACTGCACTCTGATACTGGCCTTACTGCACTCTGATACTGGCCCTACTGCATTCTGATACTGGCCTTACTGCACACTTTCTGCTTTAGGAACAACAACCGATCCGAGTAGTCCAGCCTTCCATTTATAAGACACAGAGTAAGAACAGCAACAGGGGTTACTGAATGTCATTCACTGTACTATGAAACACACACACACACACACACACACACACACACACACACACACACACACACACACACACACACACACACACACACACACACACACACACACACGCGTGCACACACATGTATGCAAGTACACAGCACACTCTTTCTCTCTCTCTCTCTCTCTCTCTCTCTCTCTCTCTCTCTCTCTCTCTCTCTCTCTCTCTCCCCCCCCCCCCCCCCGTAAACTGCGTGTACAAGTCCCACAGGGCATGAATGTGCTGGCCCGAGTCAAACAATTAGGGTATGAGTGTGATTCCCAGCACTGGAAGGTATACATAGAAGGTAAAGTAGATAAGCTATGTATTAAAAGCAGCGAACATACAATTCAAGATGTGTTCATTGGGTCTATTAGAGACTATCTGTTAATAACAAACATGAACAATCCTCAGATAAAACTTGATATTTAGGCAGCTCGACTCCACACTTTCATCATAAAACACGTTCAGAAGCACTCTGCATTTGTGATAATACCAGTGATATTGTTCGTCACCTATCCTGTGTACCGAAAAGCACTGAGGGTGCCATCCATGTGTGTTGTCCTCATCAGCAATCAGCAGGGACTCACACCCAATGAGTATTATCGCGCACACGTGACAGTGGTATACAGAACGCCAGCTACTCATCATCAGTCTGAAGAAAACTTACCCCTTGATCCTTCCGTGCCAGTTTTTGTTTATGAAACTTCATGTCTTGAAATCAGTATTGAACCAATTTACCACAAGACTTATTTCAGATTATACTTCTCTTCAAAGGCTGCCCAGTAGTTTATACAACTGTTCTGTGGATCATTACTCCACATTTCAAGATCACATGCATTGTAACCTAAAGCCAGAGTGTGAAGATGGACGTGATGAAACAGAACACTGTCCCTTCAGCAGTCCTGGCTGCCAGGGTCTGGTGGCTTCACGAAACAAATACTTTCAGATAGTCCAGCTCGAGGTAAGGCTAAGCATAAACTATTCATTTATCAATGCCAGATGAGGGACGGAAAACATGCGAGGAAAAGGAACATTCACCCGAATGTCTAAGAATTTTTTGATCTGCATGTAGTGATAGGTATTTTGTCAGGATTTCATTCCTTGCCTTTCATGTATAGCCAATTCCGTGTTTGGTCTGACCACACCTTGATCTGTAACACATACCATTTCAGAGTGGTCGCGATCTATATTCCCTGAAGATCGGTCAGAACGAATGGCCTGGAGAGGAGGGAGAGGAGGGGGTTACATTTCATTTCACGGCCTATTTACTATCACACAGCCGTGTGGGAACTGCCAACACTCACCCCCAGTATTTTCCCTCCACCTGTCTCACTGACACTTTCACCATCACCACCATCCCCTTCAACAACACACTGCAGTTGTTATGGATTTGTCCAGGCAGACACCTGACCCATCTCTTCCTGTTGTGTGACCCTGACAGGTACTGCAGAAGAGTCATGGGTCCACAGGACGACACGATGCTGACAGTAAACGATGAGCACAACGTGACAGGGTTTTCTTCCAGTAGATTCATGTGCACAGACACAATGTTTAGATGTGATGATGGCATCACAACAGTGCATCACACTCTGCTGTGTGACTTCAGACAGCATTGTCCAGATGAAAATGATGAGTCATTCTGTGTCCACCACTCACGTGACGGATTTAGGTGTGTGAACGGCCAGTCTGGCTATTCTTGTGAGCATATAAGAGAGCTGTATCCTCATAAACGCTATGACGAGAGAAAAAGGTACCACTGTATATCAATTTAGATGGCACTGGCTACTTCACTCAGCAGGTGATGGGAGCTGACACAGCCTGTCCAGACAGTCATTACCGTTGTGTAAGCCAGTGGCTGTACTGTCTCCCTGTCTACACCAGATGCAACGGATTTTCTGATTGTGTTTATGGAGAAGATGAACAAGCCTGTGACAGATCAATCTGCCCTGGTCTTTTATCATTGTCGAGCTTTCTAGGGTGTGTGTGCACAGAGATCATCTGTGTGATGGCTTAGGTCAGTGCCCACAGCAGGATGATGAAGTGATGTGTGACAGGACCTGTCCAGAACACTGCCTGTGCCAAGGTCACCTCTTTCTGTGTAGAAAACCTTTTGCTGCCAGTCTGTTTCCTGCACTACGCTCCCTGGACGCCCAGGGTTCAGGAATGGTGATGCATGATGTCGTCCACAATGGGTATCTCGTTCGTCTGATCATGTCCTCTTGTTCCTTGGTCAACGTTTCTGCGATGAATCTTGCCAATCTACAGTTCATCGATGTTTCAGACAATCGAGTGAAAGTTCTCAACATTGCAGATTTTCTTGTGTTTCGAAATTTAAGAACTTTGTACGTGGGAAACAATCCTCTTGTCAAAATGACTAACAGCCTACTGAAGTATGTTCAGTTCTCGTTTCAACGAGTGGATATATCAGAGGCATGCACCAGCGTACATAGCAGTATTTTGTCAGTGTATTTCCCCCGTTTGCAACATTTCAATGTGTCCTTCTCTGGTGTTGAGGAGATAGTGTCAATGAAGTTTAGAAATGCACCACGACTGACTGAACTAGACATAAGAGGAAATCCAGTGAACGCCTTCCCGCTGGATGTTTTCTCTGGAACACCACATTTGAAATACATCCTTTCCTCAAACTACAGACTGTGCTGTGGGAGTATGCTTCTACGTGTATCAGGCAGAATTAAATGTTTAACGCCTCAGCCAGTTCCTCGCTCTTGTGAGACGTTGATACCAACACAAGTGAATCAGATTTTTATTTGGCTTGTCGGTACGTCTGCCAACATGGGACCATTGCTTTGCTTTGTTGTGTCATTGAGGGTGAAGAATGTGTTTGGGAGCCGTTTTTCCCGTTACAATTTTCCATTCACAGTTAGTAAGCCTGTGTATGGGTTGTCACGTCTGCATCACTGCCGTAGCAGATACAGTGCTGCATGGAGACTACATCCAGCTGGAAAAGGAATGGACCAGCAGTGTGACCTGCAAGGTGAGTGGCTTTCTGTCCCTAGTGTACAGCAAGGTGTCGGTGCTCATCACCTTACTGATCAGTGTGGACCATGGCATCATCCTGTGTCATCCCAGGGAATCCAGGACGGCCAGTAAACGTTCAGCAACCATAGCGTGTTGTGTAGCGTGGTGTGTAGGAATCGTGTTGTCAGTGATACCGTTTCTTCCTGGTTTGTCACACTGGGGCCTGCATGGTCAGTCTGGTCTGTGTCGTCTGGCTCTGTCTCATTGTCACCACTGTAATCAAAGATTCAAGTGGTTCACGGTTGTTCTGGTCGTCAATTTTATTCTGGGCTCAGTGAGCACGGGTCTTCTTGTTGCCATCTACAGACGAACTCCAGAATACAGAATAGCACGGAGTTCTGCTCAGAGATCAGTGTATTCCTCAGTTCACCTCACTGGCAAAATAGTCATCACAAATGCTTTTTGTTGGTTGCCTTTCGGTTTGATCGGAATGACAGCTTTGGCTGAAGTCACTGTGTTCAATACGATTCGTGACGTCATGGTTGTGTATTTGTTACCTCTCAACTCTGCTCTCCATCCATTTCTTTACCTACAGACTGTCGTTACACAGATACGGAGTCGAACACAATAAGACAAAATACTGAAAGTGTTTAAATCTCAGACTACCATGTCCAAGAAAAACATGTTCAACATAAAATGAATACACAAATTGATTGAACAATTACACAAGTCTTAAGTATCTGATTATTGTGAGGCAACCAGGAGTCAAATATCAATAAGTAAAACAACTCCCAACCATATATGTCATTCTCCATACATGATTGATTTGGTAGCTGTTATTTTCAGACTGTTATCACAGAATTGCTATCACGGCCCCCTGGGTAGAATATGTACTTCTCTAGATTGCATTTTGCAGGTATTCAAGAAAACAATTACTGACCGTAGACGATACCAAGAACAGCGCCAACCAACAAAATCAACAACAACAAGAACAACTACTCTTGTGAAAACAACACCAGTTAGAATGATAGTAGTAGTAGTAGTAGTAGTAGTAGTAGTAGTAGCACTACTACTACTACTACCACTTTTTGTACAGGTAAAGAAACAACAGTCTGTCCCGTCTTATGGCGGACAGATTTGAGCCAATATTTCAGAGTTGGAGACATGTTTGTGTACTGAAAACCACCAACGTCATTTCCACCAGTCTGCTGTTTGTGTGTGAAGTAAATAAAATTGTTGGACTTTCGTTTGGTGCTTTCGGTCTGCTGTTAGATCTGGCATTGCATCGACAAACGAACAGCTCACAGAGAAGACGACAAAAAATACATTGTGTCGTTGACAGACCAGGGGCTTCGGGTGTTTGACGTAATACATGTGTTGAAGCTGAAGAGGTCAACCGTCGGGATAGTTTGCAACCGCTATTGTGACAGATGAACTGTAGAAAACAGACCTAGGAGTGGCAAGTCCAGAGTGTTTACAGACAGGTGCGTGTCTGCACTGTCAACACTCGTAACACGGGATAGATCTGCCACAAGTTTTGAAATTTCAGCCGAATTCTGCGCATCAACCTCCGTTGAAGTCAGCTAGAAGACAATCAAGCGAAATTGGCATGGACTTGGCTGTTCAAAACACCCCCAGTGAAGAAACTGTTGTTGTTCACCTGACGATTTCGAAGACCATGACTTCAATCTCAGATGGAGATCGCCGAGTGTGGGTCCGCAGATGGCTGGTGAGGCCGATCTGGGCCCGGAAGGGACGCGCACATGTAGGGGTGCTACAGTGGAGGTAGCTCTAGCAATTGCGCGGCTCGCTTTCTCTCAGCTTCTGCCGTGCGTCTCTTCTCTGATATACATGCACCCTTCGTAATGCTGCTTCGCCAGGCTGGGCGGTCCAGGGCAAGCGACTCCCAGGTGTTGAGGTTGATGTCCAGGCCTTTAGAGACATTTTGAAGCAGTCCTTGAAACGTTTCTTCTGCCCCCAAACCTTGCGATTGCCCCCGATTTAGTTCTCCGTACAGCAGTTGTTTCAGCAGTTGACTATCTGGTATTTTGACAGTGTGGCCAGACCACCTGGCTTGGGATTTCTGAAGGAGAGTGTAGATGCTGGGGATGCTGGCTCCCAAGACCTCAGTGGCTGGGACTTTGTCCTGTCACCTGATGTGTTGGAGTCTGCGGAGACAGCTGAAGTGAAAATGGTTGAGCTGTTTGGCGTGTCTGCTGTAGACAGTCCAGGTGTCACTGGCATAGAGGAGAGTGGTTAGTACCACTGCATGGTAGACCTTCAGCTTGGTGGTAAGGCTTAGTCTTGTCATTCCCAGACATTTTAACAGAGTCTCCCAAACAAAGAGCTGGCATTGGCAATCCTGTTCCTCACCTCTGCGTCAATGTTCACAACTCGTGAGTGTGTGCTGCCCAGATAGGTGAAGCTGTCAACTGTCTGTAAGTTCTGCCCCTTTATCATGATGTTTGATTCCTGGTAGAGTTTACCTGGTGCAGGCTGATACATCACTTCGGTCTTTTTGGTGCTGATGGCGAGACCGAAGTTGTCGCAGGCTCGTGAGAGGCGGCGAATTTTCGTGCTGCATCATCTGCTCTGTGCTGGCATTGAGGGCGCAGTTATCAGCAAACAAGAAGTCCCTGGTGACGGTCTCTTTCACCTTTATAACAGCCTGCAGTCGCCTGAGGTTGAACAGCCCACCGTCAGTTCTGTATCTGAGGTGTACACCACCCTGGCAGTCACGGAAGGCATCAGTCAGCATGGCGGAGAAGACCATGCTGAAGACTGTAGGGGCGAGAACGCAGCCTTGTTTTACGCCGTTGGTCAGTGAAAAGGCTTCTGACTCGTCTCCATCATCCGGTACTTTCACCATCATGCCGCCATGGAACTGTCGGACGATCGTAATGACCTGCTGGGACAGCCAAATTTCTCCATCATCTTCCACAAGCCATCTCTGCTGACCACATTGAAGGCCTTGGTCAGATCGACAAAGGTCACAAACAGATCGCTCTGCTGCTCTTGGCATTTTTCCTGGAGCTGTCGTGCAGCAAATATCATGTCTGCAGTTCTACGTTCTGCACGAAGGCCACACTGGCTTTGTGTGTGTGTGTGTGTGTGTGTGTGTGTGTGTGTGTGTGTGTAGTATATCATGTAGGAATCAATCCCTATGGGGATGGGGATGAGATGTTTGGAATGTATGACGTCATAGAAGTGACATCAGCGGATCACACCCTTTTACTTGCATTATAGCGAGACCTACTGGTTCAGGGAAAACGCATTTTGTTAAACGTGTTGTAAAACATCTGTCCTGGATGGTACCAATACCCGAAGAAATAATAAGGTGTTTTTGTTATCTATTGACTACCCCAAGTTCTTATCAGTGAGATGCTGGATGCCGTACCAACTTTGGAGGAGGCTCAGAAAGCAATCTGTCTGTTATCCAGTGGCAAAGCACCCGGCTCAGACGCAATCCCTTCTGAAGTCTACAAAGAGGGCGGTGCGATTCTGGTGAAGAAACTTCATCAGCTCCTTCAGATCATATGGCAGCACGAGACAGTTCCTCAAGACCTTAAAGATGCCTCCATCGTTCATCTCTACAAACGCAAAAGAAACTGTCAGGTCTGTGACAACTATCGTGGAATCTCCCTGCTATCCATCACAGGCAAGACCCTGGCTAGAGTTCTACTCAACCGGCTCATCACACATCTTGACCAAGGTCTCTACCTGAGAGTCAGTCTGGCTTCCGGAAAGAATGGGTGACCATGGACATGGTGTTTGCTGCCAGACAGCTTCAAGAGAAGTGTCAGGAACAGAATGTCGACCTGTACTTCACCTATGTTGATCTGACCAAAAACCTTTGACACTGTCAGTAGGGAGGGGCTTTGGAGAATCATGGCAAAGTACAGATGCCCTAGAAAGTTAATTGCCATTGTATGCCAACTTCATGACGGCATGCTGGCCAGACAATGGCAAGACATCTGAACCATTCCCAGTCTCAAATGGAGTGAAGCAGGGTTGTGTTCTTGCTCCCACCATGTTCAGCTTCATGTTCTCGGCTATGTTGACTGACGCATTCAGTGATGTGCAGTTAGGCATCATCATCAAGTACCACATAGGTGGATCAGTCTTCAATCTCAGGAGACTTCAAGCCAAGACCAAGGTCTGGATGGACACTGTCAATGGCTTGAAGCTTTAGTCCTGACTTGTGAAGTCCAGGCTGTTAGTACAAAGGGTAGCTTCAGGGAATCAAACACGAGTTTGAAGTGGTGGTTATGCATTAACCACTTGGCAACCCATTCTTTGTTGGTGCTAGTAGCTGTGGGGTGTGTATGGGTAGGTGGCTAGTGATCTCATTGGTGGAATAAAAATAACTTGGGGAATTATTGGTGCAAAACGTGTGATGTGATGTGATGTGATGTGATGTGTGTGTGTGTGTGTGTGTGTGTGTGTGTGTGTGTGTGTGTGTGTGTGTGTGTGTGCCAGTGATTCCATTGGTTGAACCAGTGTAACTCAGGTTCTCCTTGTTTGAGAATGGATGTAAGATGCTTGGAAAACCAGTAAATGTGTGACTCACTGAGGGAAAGTGAACTCATCCCATCTTGCTGAGGGCTCAAGAAAATACATCGAGAAGCAGAGGTTTGCTGTCGCCTCCAAACTGACGACAGTAGAGAATTGTCTTCTGGGTGGGGACGTAAGAAGTGGAGGCGGCTGTAGCCTCGAAGCCGACGACGAGAAGAATTGTCTCCTGTGTGGGGACGGTCGACAGCAAGACGTGTCAACCTGTTGGGCATAGGCAGGGAGCTGCCAGACAACAGTGGGGGGTTGCAGCCAGAGAAGACCTGTGGGAGAGGCCGACAGGAGCCCTTTCCGTGGAGAGGGTGAAGTTCAGTGGAGTCCGGGAGACTCAGTCTGAGGGTACAACTCGAGCTACGTTGCCAGTGTCCCCCAACTGGGATTTGGCCAATCGGGAGGACACAACAGTGTGGCAGCTTCAGCGATCGTAGTCGCACTGAGTGATGAGAGAACTGACTGGTCAACCAAGGAATGCAGGCAATTCATGAACGTTTATTTGTTCTTAAGTTTATAAGTGTGCAACCAGAATAGTGGAATGTTGCCTTTCGTGGTTCGTTAAGAGTAACTGAAGAAAAGGGAATGCGATTATGAGATTATCTGTGTGATGTCTACATTTTTTTTGTATGATACAGATAAGTGTGTTGTGTAGTGATGGGTGGGGGCTCAGAGTCAAGTTAAATAAAAGTTCCTTATTTTGTATGAACTGTTATTTGTTTCCCATCAACTTTGTGGGGTCCGATGTGAGTGATAGAGTGTGTGTGCCTATGAGGGCATTTTGGTTAGGGAAACATGAATGCTTCTGTCTATACCCTCCTGCATGCCTGCATATGATGATAATCATATTCTAATAACGAGGCTGAGATTTCCCCTTACTAAGTTAAGATACATGACAATTACAGCGAACTTTCTCAGATTTCCCATATGTCGAATTAGTATGCTACATATAATCTGACTCAGGGGTTTATTTCTACAATATCTATATATGTATATATATATATATATATATATATATATATATATATATATATATATATATATATATATATACCCTGTGTGTGTGTGTGTGTGTGTGTGTGTGTGTGTGTGTGTGTGTAGTTTTACGATGATAACAAGAAGATATAGGCGAAGAAAAAAGTGTGAACTTCAGCACCAAATTGATATTGTGATGCCTATCTTACACACAGGCACACACACACACACACACACACACACACACACACACACACACACACACACACACACACGTAAGCAAGCGCGGACACCCCCCACCACCAACCCCCCCCCCCCCCCCCCCCCGCCCACACACACACACACACACACACACACACACACACACACACACACACACACACACACACACACACACACACACACATACACATGCACGCACGCGAATACACCAAAACCACTTGTGCACGTTTTCATTTCTGATTTTAGTTTGGTAAATCCTACTGTATCATGCAAAAAGACATCAATGAACATTTTTCAAAAAATGATAATAACACCAAAAATCCAAGAAGGGAAGTCGTGACTGTCACTGCTATGGGACAAAACAATGAAGACTGCATCAGGTTCCTTGTGATAGGTTTGTCAGGGATCCAGACAAGTGAAATAGAATGATTTGCCTCTTCTGAAAGTGTAAGTCTTTGAGTGTGAGAGTAAATCATCACGGAAACTCTGAACTGCAACATCTTAACTATAGAAGACTGAAGTCAACAAGTGTGGTCATCAGACTGTTCCCCTGTTTTAAGAACACTTCAATGAATTGTGTTTCTTCAGCCTCGGACAAATAGTCAACTAGTTTCAAAATGTGGTGACCGTAGGCAGAAACTGAAACAATTAAAAAAAATTACTAGTAAGTCCGCCAAACAACAGGGGCAAACAGATTACCAGACAAAAACGACGTGTTTCGACCTCCTGGGTCTTCGTCCATCAATGTCAATGCCCATCTTAAGCCAAATGTGAGAAGATAAATGATTGCTCATTCTTCGTTTGCTCCTGAATGTTGGTTATCTTGCCCGAAGAAGAGTTCACATGTCAAAACGCGTAGTGATTTGTCTTGTGATTTTGTTTGTCCCTGTTGTTCAGTGGACCTACAACTTTTTTTTTCTTTTTCTGAAAACATTTACCCTGTCACATTAATTTCAAATCCGCCTTTGCTGTGTTTTCCTGTAAATAAAACAAACAGCTCATGGTGCCTGGGAATCTGAACCGAAAGACTGAACTACGAATCTTATTCTTAGGGCTGTATTCATAATTTACTTGCTCACGTGTTCATGTGTTCGCTCGTTTGTTACTCGTTTACTCGATATTTCTATAGATTGTTTCATTGTGTTATGCATCCAGCTGCTATAGAGCACGTTATTTGTCAAGTATATTTTTATGCATGTATCTTTAATCACACATTAAGAGATAGTAGACAATTCGAACATCTTTTATTTCAAAAGCATGAGGCAGAACTACTTCAGCAGACTGCTGTCATTGTTTGTGTGGCTGCTGTCATCACTTTTCAGTTATAGCTTTTGTCAGCAACAACAAAAGCAGCAGCAGCAGCAGCAGCAGCAACAACAAACAACGACAACAACAGCAACAAAAGAAAAGAAAAGAAAGATAAGTTTGTGCACTTTTGTGTGGACTGTGAGGACTGCAATAGTGGTGCATATTGGCAACATTGTTAACAATGGGGCAATCCTGCACAAAGAAATAATATGTTCTGCAGAATAACGCCATATTTTCAATTCTTATGATCACAGGCTGTTCTGAACTTGCTGGCAATTAAGATGTACAAGTAAAAGTTAACTGTGTGGCTAAAGTACAACAGGATGCTGCTGGCTGCAAGGAAGACTTCATGCTGTCCATACTGAATCGGATCATTGACGTCAAAAGATCGGAATACAGTCTGACGTATTTCGAACGGCGTTCGGAGGAGGAAAAAGCACACATTTGCGGCAATCAAGGTGACAGTCAATGCAGGTACTTTTTGCCGTCTGGAATCCTGGGTAGACTGTTGTAAAGGAAGATGTATGCCCGCTCTGAAAGATCTGAAAAGTGTCCCGAGAAGAACGCTATTGCCAGCCCCTAACAAGATGAAAGGGACATAAAATGTTTCACTCTTGAGTATCCACGGCCAAATTGTCATAGAAAACCATCTATAGGTTTCTGATACAGCATCATTACAGCATGTCCAGGAACAAGATCCTATGTCATAACCATAGAGAAAGTGACAGTGGATCAGAGTGATGATAAGGGTCATTACGCCGGCAGTAACTTGCGACATTCTCTTCGTCCACACAGCACACGACACGAAGTGGCCATAGTATAGAAGCAGCCCTTAGCAAGGTGAGGGCCACTAGCATCCAAGGAGACAAAGTGCTAGTCGTCTGAAGCATCATCAACCACAGTTTACACTGCCATGAACCGAGTGTTGGAAAGTTAGTTACACCGAAGTTTTTCGTAATCAAAGTGCTTAGGGGCAATGTGATCAAAAGCAGCAGATCAGAGCAGGCCAGAACTCCAAAGAAAACACTAGAAGTGGACGCTGGAAGACGACACACGATCGGAACAAGCAAACCATTTCCAATGATTCCAAACATACACACAAGAGGCTCACCTATTTTCCAGATCCATTTGGAGGCCTGTGCAAATGGTTGTATATGATCGTACAACAGTTCTCTGTTGAGATGGCTCGAATTCATTATTGTGCAACTCAAGAATATTACAAGATGAAGGTAGCCGGAAAAGGTTAGTTATTGTTGAAGAGTTTCATTTTGTATCTTACTGCATGGGATCGCCTTGCTACTATTACAACTGCAGGTGATCAATGGCACATACACCCCATCCTTGATGGTAAAACTGCAACACAGACATTAGTTATAGCTGCACATTTATTACAGCCTTTATGGACGCCTGCTGAAGAGTTTGATGTTGATTTTTTAAAATCAAGCTTCCATGCATTATTTTTACCATCTCATTATCATGATAGCTAATCTGTAAATCCACCATGCCTTAGAGAGAGAGAGAGAGAGAGAGAGAGAGAGAGAGAGAGAGAGAGAGAGAGATGATCTGTCTGGTAACATATACTTTAGTATTTTACATTGGGTGTAGTCACATTCTGTTGTGTTTCATGGTGTTGTATTGTGCTGTATTACGTTGTGCTGCTTCGTGTGGTGTCGCCTTGTGTTGTGTGTTGATCGGTTGAGTTACTTTTGAGTCGTGTTGTTATGTTGTAATTTGTTGTGTGAAGATGTGTTGTGCAAGTTACATTGTGCTGCTTCGTGTTGTGCTGTGTTGTGTCACATTATGTTGTGTTCTTGTACATTGTGTTGTGTTTGTTTAATTGACGCACGTTGTGTTGTGCTGCCTGACGTTGGATTGTATTGTCAACCGTGGTGGTGTTGTGATGGGTTGTATTGTGTTGTGAAGTGTTTTATCTTTGTGCCTTCAAGGATTCATTCACGTGTGTTCATAGTTTACTGCCTTATCAGCTCTGCATTCTCTTGTTTGGAGAACACAATGACAGCCATTTGTTTTCCACCGTGGGACTGTCTGCTGGATAGGCTCTCTAGAGAATGAATTACTCCCGTAAGATAGGGGGATCACACACGTCCATGATCTTGATACGGGTGGTACTTTTCTTCCCTTCTTTCTCTTCTCTTCTCCCCTTTATAAGAAAGCAAGTCAGGGTCTGTTTGACGTAGATTAAACATTTGTTTTATAAAGAGACCCGTTCATTTGCTCGCCTGTAGAGGTAATGTATTCATCATACACTCAATTAACAACCATCTATGGGAGTTTTAGCTGACCGCGGTCATCACGGTAATGTGACCCAAGTTTATGAATACGGAAGAAAAGAACCATCTTTTTCTAAATAAAAGAGTTTAAAGAATTTGTATGGTTTATTTCCAGCCCTTAACATTTCGAATAGTTTTTCTTCCATACGAAGAAATGTGACTGTAACTAGATCCTTTCATACGCTTTATGTCTCTATTTTTAATTTTGGTTTTAACATTAATATAATTGGAAAGGTTTCTGGGAGCTGTGAAATGGAGGTTCGTTTATCTGTTTTCGTCAGGGTTTAGTGACGATGTGTGCACTGTGTTTCAGATGTCTATTCAGGAATTCGGGAATATTCAAATTTATCATTGACTGAAACTTTTGTTACTAAGCATTTCTCATAGTTAATTCATAGATAAATAGATATGTAGATGGACAGACAGACAGCTCAACTGACAGCCAGCTAGCAAGCCAGCCAGCAAGCCAGCCGGGCGGCCAGCTAGCAAGCCAGCCAACCAGCCCAGATTAGCCAGCCTGAGAGGCAGACAAACAGACAAAGAGATGTATCAACATCAGTCCACAGAATGAAAATTACATTCTTTGAACTGTGACACTTCTTTCGCTGGTGAGTTTGTTTATTGATTACAATTATGCCATAGATGTTGCCAAAATATGAGTTTGGGAATAAGCAAAATATGTCTTTAATTATCACTTCTTTTAGCCACCATTAAAAATGATTGAACTAAGACAGCCAGCCGCCAGATAGATAGGTAGATAGACGGACAGATAGATAGACAGACACAGAGGCAGACAGACGGTTAGATAAGTAGGTAGGTAGGTAGGTGGGTAGGTATGCAGGTTGGTAAGAGTAAGTAGATAGGTGTGTAGGTAAGTACGAAGATATATAGTTAGTTAGGTAGGTACGCAGGTAAGTAGGTGACAGACAGACAGACAGACAGACAGACAGCAGACAGACTGAGAAATAGCTAGTAGGTACATACGCAAGTGGATTGGTAGGTAGGTAGGTAGGTAGATAGATAGATAGACAGATAGATAGATAGATAAGGATATATATATATATATATATATATATATATATATATATATATAGATAGATAGATAGATAGATAGATAGATAGAGAGATAGATAGACAGAGAGATAGATAAAACAGTAATTACGTTTTATTTGTAACTTTAAAGGGGAGTAATCCAAATAACATGAAAGCAACAGACCACGTCACTGGGAATAGTGTGTGGTGTGTGTCAGTCAGAGAAGTTGGAACGGAGCTCGTTGATGACGACTACGGTGTACAGAAAACTGTACAAGATCCAGGAAAGGTTGTTCTGCACAATTCTTAGCCGCTGACAATGCTTGCGTTATTGAACAGCCGAGCTGATCACTCAGACTGTTCCATATCTTTTGATCTCCCTTGCATCCTTAAACGGATCCTCAAGCATAGGCTCAAAGATTGTTCCTTACATTTTATACTGTTTGCGTGATGTTTTTAGTTTCAACAACTTTTTTCCTCTCCACACTTTCGTTTTGTTTATTTCTACTACCTTTCGCTGGCTGCTTTAGGGGTGCTGTTGGATTCTTTTTTCGAATCCTTGGCGGTCGGAACACCACAGAATTATGGACTGTGGTGTGTCTCTATGACGCCAAGAGCACAGACACATTCAGCTGTGTCTCCCTGATGAGTCCGATCCAGCAGACGAAAGGCCTTGGAGGAGGCGATACATATAGATCTGCCTTCGAGAGGGATTGCGGTAGTTTCCTCATGCAGCTAGTGAAGGGTTTTCATATTTATACTATACATTTTTCCATTTACTTCATCTTTCCCCCAGTTTTTTTTCCTTTTATTTCTAATCTTTGCCAAGTCATTACTATAACGATGGAAAAATTGTTAACCTGCACTTGTTTGCCCCCACTACTTAATTGTTAAGCTATATATATATATATCCATCCCCCAAAAAAATGACACAAGGACAACAAGCTGTCGTGGTTGTAAATGAAATTTTCGGCTTTATTTGCCTTCATCAGCACATGACATACTCCCTGGGTGCCAGCAGGTGAGGGAAGAGACGTAAATATTTCAATATATCTCTCTCACACAAAAAAAAAGTAGAGAGCCAGCATGAACTCTAAAAACACTCAACCGGAAAGGGAGCGACATAAGTTTAAAAATATGATTAAAAAAGGAGATTAAAAAACCAACAAACTTGTTTCGAGCTCTTTGCTCTCGTCAGAAACAAGTTTGTTGGTTTTTTAATCTCCTTTTTTTAAAATCATATATATATATATATATAGTAGAGGGGGGGGTAAAACAAATGCAGGCTAACAATTCTTCCGTTATTGTGACGACTTGGGAAAGATTTGGAAAAAAAAATCTGTTGAAAACATACCTGTAAGGGTGGTAAAATACAAGAGCAGGTATAATATTACGTGCGCTGACAACTGCACATTACATATAAACAAAATAACTCGTGTAGTAAAATGCATTTGCCTAAAAAATAATCTTGAAATTTCTCTGAAACTATGCCTTTGTGCTCTCTCTCTCTCTCTCTCTCTCTCTCTCTCTTGTGGCCTCCCTTGTTCAACACCCGGCAAGACGTGTTTCAGTCGCTCCGGTAAATTTCTATTCATGTCAACTGTAAGTCGTACGGCATGCCTGTTGAAGGTCTCCCATCCACTGTAGAAGCCACTCTCACGGCTACAGTGGAAGAAATGACATTGTCGTCATTCTTCTTCTTCTTCTTCTTCTTCTGCGTACGCAAGCTGATACTCCTGCCGACACTCCCTGTATGGACAGGTCAGGACTAATCCCATCTACCCAACAAAGGGAGTGGAGTTTTGTGTGTATGACCGTTTTTTTTTTTTAATCCCGCCATTAAGGCAGCCATACTCCAACTTCGGGGAAGGTGTATGCTATGTGTAATGTGTCGTCCATAGCAATGGCCAAACTGGCCTTCTCTTCCGAAAGTTGGTGATGGGGTTTTACGTGTGTGCAAGATGTTATGCGTGCGTTCACACACGGAACCACGGTTTAGTCTCATTTGAAGGACTGTGGGAAATGGAGTCAGAATCAATGTTCACTCCGAGGGAAATGCCCCCTTGTACCGAAACGGCCTGGCGGAGAGATTTCGAACCCGCAACCCCAAGACTACGAGTCCGGCGCTCTACCACTGAGTTATTCCGGCCCCCTTGTCGTCATTCAAAATAGAGGGCAGAGGAAAACAAACGGTCGCCGTTCTGCGATTCTCTTCAACTACCGAACAGCCCCCTGCCATGCAAACTCAAGGCCACAGCACTGCGTATCGTCGCAAGTGCCCGTTACAGCTGAACAGGGATAGGCACAAAGCAGAGACCTACAGAAGCAATCAAAAGAAAAAGGCGAGAAAAAATTGTGTGTTCTCCATCCGGTAAATTTTTGCCGACACCTCCTTGTGTATTTTACCACGTTGACAGAACCAGCGAGAGTCTTGTTACATGTGATGAGATTTTCAAGTGTTACAACCGTCTCCCTCCATCTGTAACTCAGCCTGCAGCAGAAGAAACAGCCCAGTGACAAGCAAACAGACATCAACTTTAAGCAGTGTGACACAGAATCTGTGACCATTGCAGACGATGAAGTGTTGGTCTTGGGAGTTTGGATCAGTGAATCCAGGCGCTGATCAAGACTGTGTTGATAAGTATTGCGATGTGGTGTGTGATCCGAACAGGCCTCTGGCGAATGAACAACACATCGACCCTCCAGAAATCGTGACTGCCAGACACATCATGGCGTACCTGCAGGGTATGATAAGAAACATGGAAAGCGTTCATTCTATTGACAGAGGAAATGTGCAGCTGACTTCCAGCGGCAATTCAGCTGTGGAAAACGGAAATCTTGTTGACTGTGGATAAACTTCTTGGAAGTCTCAATGACAATCACATCGGTGTTCGATGTGTGTTAATATTTTCCGTGATTTGGTTTCCTCATCGCAATGTTGTTTTCGGACATTCATTGTTTGCGTTTATTCTTTGACATTCATTTTCGAACAGCCCCACCCCACCATAACCCCTACATAGAATGGGCTTTGTAAACTTAACTCATTAAACCATTCATTAGTTTTCTCTCTCTCTCTCTCTCTCTCTCTCTCTCTCTCTCTCTCTCTCTCTCTCTCTCTCTCTCAAAAAGCCTGGTAATCAGAAAAGCCTTGTACTCAATGCATACGTACACCAAAGTTCGCATACATAAAAGGACGGCTTAGACAGTTTTGAGGAAATAGAAGATGCATTTAGTGACTGTGTGATGCTATGTGGAGACTGTGTGATGCTATGTGGAGACTGTGTGATGCTATGTGGAGACTGTGATGCTATGTGGAGACTGTGTGATGCTATGTGGAGACTGTGTGATGCTATGTGGAGACTGTGTTATGCTATGTGGAAGCTGTGTGATGCTATGTGAAGACTGTGTGATGCTATGTGGAGATCTTAATGCAAGATCACAACAGTAGGATCAGCATGGTACCGATCCTCAAAAGTTGTTGCGGTGGAAGATAAGCTGGATGAAGTATTTCTTAGCGCACTGACAACATCATCCCCAACACACACAGGGCGACAGGGTGGCACTGATAGTGCCATTGACTTTGCTCTCATTGGACAAAATTGTGCATCTGGCATGAGCGCGGAAAAACAGTTTTACATCATGAAGTGACCGTGCTCCTATCGTATTCAGATTACAGAAAACATCACAAGGAGACAAACGAAACAAAAGAACCATTAGCAATATCCCAACAAGGAAGTTAATATTATAGAAAAGTAAAGGAGTACAAGATGCAAAAGAAACACCATTTAAACCAACAAACCGCTCAATCCCTTTGTGGTATAAAGACACAGACACAGCCTGGAAAGAGAAACTCAAGGCTGTGAAAATGGTTAAATAAATGTTAGCGAACCGCCCAGAGAAACGTGGACAAACGAATCACAAGACTGTGTTTTGTCTTGTGACTCGTTTGTCCACGTTTCTCTGGGCGGTTCGCTAACATTTATTTAAGATTTGTTTAGATTTCCGCTTGCAGTCGTCTCACTTTGCAAACTAGATCTGTGAAAAATTGGCAGAGAAAAGAGAAAACCTTGCCCTAATCCAGTTACTGAAACTTACATGAATGAACTAAACTGAACCATTGTAAAGAACAGCTGAAAGAAGCAAACGAAAGTAAATGGCAACAATGGTGTGTGTAACGGAATTATAACACAAAGCTCACTCAGTTATGACAATTCCAATATCGCATGAAAGAAAGACACAGTGCAAACGCCACCCCAGATATCCTAGATGTTAGTGGGACCACAACACCCAAACGAATTGTGGAGAAAGGGTCAGCTCTATTTAAACGTTTCATAGAACAGAGTGATCAGAGAGATGTAGGTGGAAATATGACATATTTGACAAAATTAGATCAACACCTAGCTCAGACTGGCATTGACGATGACATCACAGCACGTGAACTCGATGACGCAATAGCAGGTGCACATGGGATAGTGCTTTAGATCCAGACCTAGAGCGGTATCCCAATATCAAACGGGCTTTCAGAAGAGCACAGAACGCATCTCTTCAGTCTCTGCCAAGACAGTTTCTATAAAAGCTATGCACCAGAAGATCGGACACACAGTTACCTGAAAGATTTACCCAAAGCAGGAAAGGATCATCATCATTTAATGGTTACCACATAATCACGTTGCAAAATGTAGCAGGAAAGCACTTGGAACGAACCATCGCCGGAAAACTCACAAGAGACCTTGAAAGTCGACCAATCCTCCCAGCCAATCAAGAAGACAACAGAGCAGGTAAAGTACATGGGAAACGAGGCAGCCTTTGCCTATGAAGTATATGAAGGATTGCAAAGAAAGGAAGAAAACACTGGCAGTTGCAACAGACCTTGAAGATGCATGCACCAAAGTCCAGTTCTTCCTTCTCATGGAATTACTCCTTGACTATGGAGTCAGCAGGACACTTACACGATGGATAGCAACAGCACTTCAGGAGCGAACCATTATGCTACGATTTGGACACTGAACGTCTGAACTTGATAAACACTCTATCGGACTACCTCAAGGTTTTCCTTTTGTCCTTGTTCTATACAATTTTTACATCAAAGGCCTTGCAGATATCAATTTAACGGAGGGTTTCGACTAGCAGATGACAGTCTGACCTACAAGACATCAGAGAATGCTGAAGATGGAACGAAAGCAGTTCAGCAGCAGTCGAACAATACTGCTCAGTGGTGTAAACAAACTGGATCGTTCATGAACACTGTAAAAGCTCAAACATTGGTCTGTACACTCAACAAAAAGATATCATGACAATTACTCTCGCGAATTTCCTTCAATGGTATGTCAATTGTATGAACTAAGAACCTACGCTATTTAGGTCTAGGCTTTCACACAATGCTGACTGTTAGAAAACATGTTGAGAATATTATTCTTAAATGCGAGAAGGGCCTGTCTGCCATGAAAAGAATGACGGCAAGAGCCTTTAGAATGCGCCATCTCTACCGACTGTGTTACCCAGTTGTACTCAGCGTGATTGATCATGGATTATGGCTTACAACACTGTCCGAGAGCAATTTTCTTAACTAGAAAGAAATCAAAATGAAGCAATCAGATTGATCTTGGGAACCACAAAGGATACACCAGGTAAATGTATGCAAGTCCAGCTTCTGGACCTTCTTTCAAGACAGGCAAGACATAAGCTGGAACAGGTGAAGGCACTTGGAAGTTTGAAAATCCACTACATGTTGCAGTCAGGTGAACAAAAGGCACTCGCCTAGAACGTGGACAATTATGGATGGGACAGGCAGAAGTCAATGTGCAGCTGTGTGCGCCATTTGGCAGAAATCAGAAAAATGAAGGAATGAGAAAAGTATCCAGAATACTTCAAACACCTCCGTCAAACTGCCATCGCTCCAGAGCTTCAAAAACACTGTCAAGAATGGCCAGAAGGGAAAAACCAAACACAGAAATTCAGATGCAGGTAGAACTCCTCTTCCTCAGCAAAAAAGAAGATGCTTTTATTTACACCGGTGGTTCCATCAGTGTCCCTGAGGTCAATTTCGGGACAGACAGTGAAGCAAAATGGTTGCCCTATTCAGGAGGGCAATAGTACATCTACTTTAACAACTTTAAGTCTAACAGTGGAGGTAGAAGCAGTAACCGGCTTCAAACTGAACAAGCCATGATACTGACTAACTCCATGGAATTTCTTCAAAGAGTGGATAGTGGAATTAAAAGCCCTGCTTTGCATGAAGTAATGAGCAACCTTTCTCTGGAGAGACTCTTAAGGATGTGCAGCCAAGGACATGCGGGTGACAAAGGAAAGGAGAGAGCAGACACAGTGGCAGGCGAAGCAACGAAGAGCGCTGGATTACAGTGAAGACCCCTAGACATTGGGGCAGACTCATACTGGGCCTTTCCAGTTACAGACACAAATGATCGAACAGACGTCAACTGACATCAGACTTTGAATCTCTCGGGGACCCCAGTGAATCTCTTAGACACCCCAATGAATCTCTCGGGGACCCTAGTGTGTACTGCAGATGTCTGTGCGATGCTGTGCGTGCGACAGTGTTTAAAGAGGGGAGTCTATGGATGTGGATCTATATGCGGCGGTGTGTGTGTGTGTGTGTGTGTGTGTGTGTGTGTGTGTGTGTGTGTGTGTGTGTGTGTGTGTGTTGCTCTTGTTCTTCTTCTTGTTTTTTTGTTTATACTGTTGTTCTTGTTACTTCATCTTCTGAACATTCGTTTCCGAAAAAAATCAAAGATCGCACGCGCGCGCGCACACACGCACGCACACACACACACACACACACACACACACACACACACACACACACACACACACACACACACACACATTTGATCACGAGAAAAAAACATTATCATAGAAATCAATCAAATAATTCACATTTTAAGTTTAAAGGGGAATGATACTGCCTTTTTTGATTCCTTCACATCTTGGATTGTATTCAAAAGACTGTGCTGATAGAGCCACAAGAAAGGGTGAAGGCAAGACAGGGAATCTATAGAAATACACATTCCATTATCTGTTACAGAAGGATATCATTTACTGGAACAAGCATCGTGGAACAAAGTTTCAAATCCCTTCCATAGGAAGGAAACATTCTCCAGTGACTTAATGAATTCTGATGATTTGCAAA
This sequence comes from Conus betulinus, assembly GCA_016801955.1. Classification (NCBI taxonomy): domain Eukaryota; kingdom Metazoa; phylum Mollusca; class Gastropoda; order Neogastropoda; family Conidae; genus Conus; species Conus betulinus. Next base: position 83,752 of record JADBJO010005649.1, on the reverse strand, counting down.
CAAAATACATGTGAATATAGTACCATTTTCAAATTTAGACACATTACTTCGCTGTCTTTTAGGTTAAAGCTTAATGTCTTCAAAACTAAATTCAGCAAGAAAGTTAAATGTCTGACGAATTCCAAGCCAACACACTCTTCTGGAATGCCAGAGACTGAGACCTTTTTTTCTGGCTATTTCTGAAAGTTCTCTTGAAAGCATCCTTGAGAATTTTAGTTTGTTATTTGATTTTGCGAACTGTTTACGATTCAGTCCTATGGGACATTTGTTATAGTTCGTGTTATGATTCAAAATAGTTATTTAAAGCTGGTTTTCCCATACCTTTTATTGTAATGTAAAGGTTGTAGAGACGCCTTTTGCATATAATTGCCGAATAACCCACCCACCAACTCCCTCTTCATGCCCCCCCTCTCCACACCCTTTTTCTTCTTCGTCCAGTAATCACTTGATGTGGAAGACGTTAAATTGAAGACAAGAACAACAACAAAACGTGCTCACATACACGTACACGGGAGCACAGCCAATGTCCGGTAAGTACACAAGGTGTGACCAGCGCATCGGACTATCGAGTAGGTCAACCATCTGCTAATGACAGCCCGAGATCCTCTTCTTAAATTCACTCATCTTAGTAATTAATTCATTATCCATCAGCCGAAAAACGTACACAGTGTGGTATCAAAACTCAGCAGATTTAGTGTAGTCTGTATGGGCTAGACTGGAGTAGTGTAACCTCGATAAGACTGAAATTGCACACACACACACACACACACGCACGCACGCACGCACGCACGCACGCACGCACACACACACACACACACACACACACACACACACAGATAGGCAGATAGATAGGCAGATAGATAGATAGGTAGATAGATAGATAGGTGGGTAGATAGATGGATAGATAGATAGATAGACAGAAAAAGAACAACAAGCTATCGTGGTTATAGTTGAAATTTTCGGCTTACATTTGCCTTCTTCAGCATATGACATCCTCCCTGAGTGCCAGCAGGAGCAGACGATACATATAGATCTGCCTTCGAGAGGGATTGCGATAGTTTCCTCATGCAGCTAGTGAAGGGTTTTCATATTATGATATACATTTTCTCATTTACTTCATCTTCAAGTTTTTTTTTCTTCCTCTCAATTTCAAATCTTTGCCAAGTCATTACTATAATGATGGAAGAATTGTTAACCTGCACTTGTTTTCCCCCACTACTTAATGTTCAGCATTATATATATATATATATATATATATATATATATATATATATATATATATACATGTATGTGTGTGTGTGCGAGTGCGCGCGTGCGTGCGTGCGTGCATACGTGAGTATGTGCGTACGTGCGTGCGTGCAAGCGTGCGTGTGTGCGTGTTTGTGTGTGTGTGTGTGTGTGTGTGTGTGTGTGTGTGTGTGTGTGTGTGTGTGTGTGTGTGTGCGTGCGTGCATGTGTGTGTGTGTGTGTATGTGTGTGTGTGTGTATGTGTGCGCGTGTTTTGTGTGTGTGTGTGTGTGTGTGTGTGTGTGTGTGTGTGTGTGTGTGTGTGTGCATATATACATAATTCAAAAGAATGAAGTATGAAGTGTATATTCACGAGATTTGCTATGACTTTTATTCTCTTTAGTATGCTGTTAATCCTGTCTTTTTTAAAAATCTGTAATGCATTTAAATGTGAACATAGTCAAGAACCATACAGACAACGACAGCTTTCAAAGAACAACACAGTTATCAACATGAGCTTTGATAAAGACATGCACACGTAGTCGTAGAGACCATATTGAGAGCATAACCACGATAACTTATGTCTTCCTCATGGTCATCATTTATGATTGTGTTTATATTTCATCAATTTGTGTTGACAAAAGCGACGTACAGCAACACTAAACAAACGTTTCCAATTAAAGAAAAGCTGTTTACTGAAATGTAACTGCGTGACTATGTCAGTCCTGGGACAGGCTTGTAAAGACAGCTTCAAGTTCCTTGTTCCTGTTTCGTAGTGGATCCTAGCCTGTGAGACCGAACACTTTGCCTGTTCTGAACCTGCTCATCGCTGAGTGCAGGTGTAGAAGTATGACAATAACCAACAAGTCCAGAATCGTGGCTGTTCCAGGAATAAAGCTGATTCTCTCTTGTTCAAGCAGATGATAGTCAGCTGAAGGATTCCAGACTTCAAGAGCAGGCAATGAAGGTTGTTACTCCAGATTCCAACAAAGATCCTACAACGGAGATGTCACACTTTTTTTTTTCTAGTATGCTATGCCTTTTTGTAAAAGCAGATAATCATCTTGCTGCTGAACATGCTTTGAGTTGTGAGACTAGTTTTCTATAAATCCTCCAGAAGTTATAATTATTAATTAATTTATCTATTTATGTATTAATGTCTATCTATCTATCTATCTATGTATGTATGTATGTATGTATGTATGTATCTATCTATCTATCTATCTGTGCGCGTGCATGTTTGTGTCTGTGTACATAAATATCTATATCTACTTACACCTATTTATCTACTTATGAATATGTCTAGATATTTAGGTGGATTAACATAGATAGATAGACATAGATAAAGATAGATACACATTTAGATAGATAGATAGATAGATAGATAGATAGATAGATAGATAGACAGATAGAGAGATAGAGAGATAGATAGATAATCATGCTTGTTTCTTTGCTTGTTTACTTATTCTTTTCTGCGTTCGTTAATTCATGTACTCATTTATCTTTAAAAAAAAAAAAAAAATGTTTATTTCGTCATGCATCGTGTCCACGGACTGATACAAACTTCACTTGTCTACTCATGTTGTCTCCTGAGTGGTTCATACTTTACTTGTCTACTCATGTTGTCTGCTGAGTGGTTCATGCTTTACTTGTCTACTCATTTTGTCTGCTGAGTGGTTCATACTTTGCTTGTCTACTCGTTTTGTCTGCTGAGTGGTTCATACATTACTTGTTTACTCATGTTGTCTGCTGAGTGGTTCATGCTTTACTTGTCTACACATGTTGTCTGCTGAGTGGTTCATGCTTACTTGTCTACTCATTTTTTCTGTTGAGTGGTTCATACTTTACTTGTCTACTCATTTTGTCTGCTGAGTGGTTCATACTTTACTTGTCTACTCATGTTGTCCGCTGAGTGGTTCATACTTTACTTGTCTACTCATTTTGTCTGCTGAGTGGTTCATACATTACTTGTTTACTCATTTTGTCTGCTGAGGTTTCATACTTTACTACTCATTTTGTCTGCTGAGTGGTTCATACTTTATTCGTTCACTCGTTTCAAGTTGTGATTGACTCATTTTACGTTTCATCTGCTTCAGTGCTGCTGAGCTATAGTCATCGCCATCCAGCAATGGCCATTCTGACGGTCACTGTAAGAGGCCAGTCGTGATCGATACATTATTGATTCGACAGTGACATTAACACTGAATGATATCATTGTCACTGTCGGAGCAATCCTGTAGAAAGAAATACAATTCAGGTGGACATAATGGCCCGAAAATCTAAAATGTTGTACTTGAAAACTGCTCTTCTGAATCTTCTTCCAGTCAGGCAGTACAAAGTAAAAGTTGAGCGCGCAGTTGGTGGACATCATCAGCTGGGTGCCTTCTCTGAAGATGAAATGTCGTACACGCTGAATGGGGTCAGTCCAATCGGTGTAGAGTGATGTGAACAAATGTACTTGGGGTAGAAGGTTGAGGAGGAAAAAACACACACTTATGACGATCAGGGTGACCGTCAGTGAAGTGACTTTCTGTTGTCTGGAATCCTGGGTGGCTTGTTGCACAGGAAGACGGGTGCCTGTTCTGACAGATCTGACCAGTGTCCAGAGAAGAACACTGTTGCTGACCCCCAACAACACGAACGGTAGAAAGGAATTTACAAACAGCTTCATCCAGGGCCAAATATACAGAGTAAAATTTTACGTATGTTTTTGATACAACAGTAAACTTGCACATTGAAAGTTGAGGTGCCATATCATATCCATAGAGCATGTGGCAGTGAATCAGAGAGATAACAATGACCATCACAGCAGCAGTGACTCGCGACTTTCTCTTCGTCCACACAGCACCGACACGAAGTGGCCACACCACAGAAGCTGCTCGTAGCATGGTCAGTGCCACCAACATCCACGGGGATACATTCGTCGTCGTGTCTGCCATCATTACATGCATCTTACATTGCCAAGAACCGAGTTGTTGAAACAATGGCAGATCGAATTCATAATTCAGCAACAAGTTCAGTGGATACAGTATCAAAAACAGCAGATCAGAGCAGGCCAGAACTTCAAAGAAAACACACTAAACGTGGACGCTGGAAGACGAAGCATGACCAGAAGAATCATAAGATTTCCAACTATCCCAAACAGACACACAACAGGATAGCCTATTTTCCGGATTAAAAGAAATATTGTCCGAATCTCCATGACAAAAAATCGCTTTCAGACGGTTTGAGTTCCCCAGTATTCTCTTACCTGTGGATATTAAACATGACGGTGGTTTGATAAGGGTTAGTTATAGTGTCTGTTTGACGTGTTTGTAAGGGCATGGATTGTTTTGCTACATTTACATCCGTGTGTGGTCAATGGTACATAGGCTTCTGAATTAGTAGTAATGTTGTCAAGACTGAAGGTCTGTAAAAACCCTAAATTGATTGAAAGTGCTCTGGGTGCAAGATTAAAGAGTGGCTGTATGTGTCGGCAACCTCCTCAATCCAACTGAATGCATTTTGAACCGTTTACATATATATGGTGTGGAAAGTGTACACCCAACATGAACGAACGAACGAACGAATTCTATTGAACATCGGCCACAGACTATAATCAAAAAGGATTTGGGGTGCGGGGCGAGGGAAATGGGTAAGACAATGGTCAAGGGCACTGGGGAGGGGGTAAATAATGAATTCATCCATATACATCATGATTACGTTTTACACAAATGAATACGTAAATACACAAAAGAATCCAGATTCAAAAGTATGTACAAAGGTATACGATAATTCACCTTCAGAAAAAAAAAAAGCGTATACGGACAAAAATTTTGGGGTGTCAAAAAATTACTTCAAAGGAGATGAAAACAGGTGAAAAATATTTAAGAAAATGTCAATTTTAGTAGCATTTTCATCTTAACACACGGCCTGAATAAACTTGTCTTCTACGAATTGCGTAGAAAACATATTTTGAAACATGAAAAGTTCTTTTATTATCCCGTGGAAAAAGATTAATTGACAGTGGTAATTGTACAATATTTGATATAAACGCTTCCCTTAAATCATTATAAAGTGAGCACTTGCATATGAAATGGTATTCATCTTCTACAGAATTAACACAAAACGGACAATTTCTGTGTTTTGAATTATGACTATATCTGAACAAATTGTTATTTCAAGGTAAAACATCAATCTTGCATGTGAAAAAGCTACTTTGTAACAAAACACATCAATGCTACAAAGATGAATTTCCATTTCAAAAACGACTTTAAAAGATCTATAGCTTGCATATCTTTCTTTATCTCTTATTGCTCCGGTCCACTCTTGTATAAACATATCAATTAATCTCTGCTTGAATATGCCTAAAAACCAACGAACACTGCCAACATTCTGTTGTAAGCATACCAAGTTGAAACCAGTCTCACATAACAATTCTCTTATATTTGTTACCCAGCATTTTTTACCTTTCTGATCAAGGATTACCTGCATACTACATGCTTGCCGCGGTAATCTGTTCTGTTCCATACTAATCAGTTTGAACCAATATCGAATAGCGCTCACGTAGGAGTTAATAAAGAGGGGGTATCTCCCCAGTTCCCCGTATACCATTTTGTTTGGGTCTTGAGTGGAACTCCCAGAAAACGTTTGCATGTCAGTAAGTGAACTCTCTCTAAGCCATCTAAACGATGTACCCCCCCCCCCCACATACTTCAGATGAATACAATAAACTGGATTTGATTTTGGCGTCAAACACCTTAAAATAAATATGATAACTGATATCCTTGTTCTTCTGGAAGGCTCTTATCAAAGTAATTAATGTCTTTTCCCCCTTAGTAATTAAGTGTTCCGTACCAAGTCTTGTACTAAGTTTTGTTGACAAGACGAATCCCAAATAGCAATATATGTTAACAACTTCTAACTTGGTATTGTCGAAAAACCATTGTTCATTTTTACCAAGAAATCCTCCTTTTCTGAACACCATAATTTTTGTCTTATCTATATTAACATCTAACTTTATATTTGTACAACATGTTTGCAGTATGTTTAATTGGTTTGAAGTCCGACTGGAGTTGTAGACAACAAAACCACATCGTCTGCAAATAGCAGAATAAATAATTCCATGATATCGGGTAACAACTGAATACCATGTCTCATTCATATGAGTTGCCAACTGATTGATAAAGATTTCAAACAGTGTTGGGCTTAAAACACATCCTTGGCGGACCCCCTTGGGGCAACTGAAATAGTCAGAGTACGTATAATTTGACCTTACACAAGATATTAGAGAGTTATACATAGCTTGAAGCGCACAGAAAAATTTTCCTTTGATACCCTGATTTTCTAATACACTGTAAAAGCTTACCATGTCTTACAGAGTCAAAGGCTTTTTTAAAGTCGACAAATGCTACTTATAGTTTTTTTTCCACGCTGAGTCAAGCATTTCTGCATCACAGAATACAGACAAAAAATTTAGTCAATCGTAGAATATTTTGTACGGAAGCCAGCTTGACTCTCAGAAATCATATTATTAGCTTCAAGCCATGCGTAGATACGCTAATTCAATATAGAGCTGTAACATTTAGATTTTGTGCTTAATAGTGACACTCCTCTGTAATATCAACTTTGTTAACATCCCCCTTTTTATGAATAGGAATCACTATGGCCTTAGCCCACTCTTTCGGATAACTACCTTTTTTTAAAAAAAAATATGATATTGAATAACTTCTTCAGAAAAGGAATAGTAATTTCTCTTCCAGCCTTTAGCATTTCTGGAAGCACACCATTTGAACCGCAAGCCTTACTTAACTTTAGTTTGTTCACCGCATATGTTACTTCACTTTCATATTTTTCAGAGTTCAGTTCATGTTCTTCTTGCTCATTTAAATCAATATTATCGAAGTTATTTTCATCATAACCATCGTCTATCGAAAATACACTCTGAAAGTGATTGTGCCATTCACCTAGTGTAATGTTATTCATACATTTTGACTTTTGTTTTCCACACCCCATTGCAGATAATTGTTTCCAAAACATGGAGGAATCTGAAATACTTGATGAGAGCACTTCAGCCTGTTTTCGTTTAAAATCTCTTTTTCTGAATTTCAATTAATTCTTATACTTTTTCTTTGCTTGCACATACTCCACACGATCTTCTTAGTTCCTACTATTTCTGAAGATCCTAAGTGTTTTCCTATTGTACTTCTTTGCTTGTCGACATTCATCATCAAACCACTCTGCTGACTTTGGAAAAGAATTTGGATACACCTTTTTTAGCATTGGACTGCTAGAAGACAATAAAGACTTAACGAAAATGTCTAATGCACCATCAACATCATTTTCTACTAGGGAAAAAGCTCTTTGTATATTAACTCTCGTGTCAGCTTTTCCCAAGTTTTCAAGGAAAGTGAGAGCACCTTCTTCGTCCCATACATGCTTTTCAATAAACCAGTTGGAATCAATTTCCCGTTTGACATAATTTCAGGTAACTGCCAATGGGATAGAAAGAACAACTGGTAAGTGGTCTGATTCAGTAGAATCTGCAACAGTAAGAGAAATATTGTTCAAAATCCCTGGCTAAGTAGGAGACATAACAAAATAATCGACAGTGCTACACCCTGAGCTGGATAAAAAAGTGTAGCTACCGTCAAAACATTGTTCTGATAGGCCGTTTAAGATCACAATGTCCAGAGAATTGCACGGCTCTAGCAACTGTTCACCAAACACATTTAGAGCCTCATCCTGTGATACTCTACCATATGGTGACTGACCATAGCTTTTATCATCCAAGTTTTCATCAATGTCAATACCAGCATTATTTTTTGACGCTGTTCTTGCATTTAAGTCCCCGCATAACAGAATATGAAAATCGGACAACTCATATAAATCAATAATACTTTGCTCGAGAGACTCAATACCAAATCCATTGTTGCGGATTCCCCAGGCAGTGGAGTCTATTGGGGGCATATGAGTACATATCCAAAATATGTTCTTGTCAGTATTGAATAGTTTCCTGTCAATATCAAGAACAATCAAATTTTCAGCTTTATAATCCACCTGCTTGACAAAATTTGAAAACGTCTCCCTAACTAAAACCATGACATCACCGGAATTCCTTCCTTGGTAGGATAGTTTTCTTGCTTTTAGAGTTGTAAATAACTTAGTCAGAAAAAAAAGTATGGACTCAAAATTCTCGCCAATGAAAGTTTCAGTGAAACAAAGTCGTGGGATTTAATATATTGAATGAATTCGTTATTTTCTAATTTAGACAACAGACCATTTACATTAAAATGTAGAAACTTTGCATTACCCCTCTTTACGTTAAACATACAGCGAGGTTTACCTTTCTCTTTATGTTCTTCCTCACGCTTTCTACTCTGGCTTCTTCTGCTTGTTTTATTTCTAACTTGCTCACTGGTCCGGCCGATGTCCTACTTGGGGGGAGATTTGCGCTGGGTTCGGGTCCTTGTACGCCCTCTTTCCTGATCACTATGACTGCCTTCTCTGGACTGCACGCGTCTAAAACTGTCCACAATGCTGTTCTGGCTGTTGTCTCTGGTGCTGGAAGCCCTTTTCTTAGAACACTGTTTTCCAGATGACTTTTTATTCTGCTTCTCATCCTGTTGACTGGTTCTGGAAGCTGACTTTTCCCGGAATTGGCAGAAGGGGTGTCTGAGTGCTGATCTGAGTTTACTTGTGGGGTAGGTTGTGCTGGGGACTGTGTGCCCTGTGTTGGGACATGATTCTGATGGGCCTGTCTCCGGAAGTTTGCTCCCCGTATCCTCCAGATCCTCATCTTCAGTTTGTTTACCCCTTGTTTCGCCCAGATTATTTTCTTCATTCGTCTTCTTCATTGCCATATCTCCGGCAACTGCATCACTTTGTGTAGTGTCTGAACCTTTACAAACCTGTTTGGAGGCACTGTTTATTGAAGTGATAAGTGGATCCTCCACAACGTCATCATTCTGCAGTTCAATGGTGTCTGTGGTGTGCACACAAACTTCCAACACGTCTTCACTTTCATGGAGGCTCTTCCGCTGTGGAGATTTTCTTTGTCTTGCTTGCTGCGCCCACTGACTTGGTCCCTGCTTTTGTGTCAGTAACATGACTCCCATGACCATAAAATGTGTCACGTTCCTGCTGATGGCGACGGCCTCCATGGTCTCTGGTCCAGGGTCTGTTGAAGGCTCTTGAATCCCCATCCTGGCCCGAGTCGTTGTACAGCTCCACTGTATGAAGACCGGCCTGGAGCCACAGGTATTGTAGAAAGCCTGGGGGTTTCATCCGGAAATCTTTGCTTGCTGGAGGTTTGTTGCTGCTGTCTAGGCAAAGGTTTGAAATCCTACCTTCGTCTTGTCTGAACCATCTTCCTCCTCTCTGATTCCTGGTTGTTACCGGATCCTGGTCTGTAATCTTCATGATTAAAACTGGAGTGGTAACGATGTCTGCCTGGTACCCCCAAAACAGTTTTTCTCCGATTTTCTTGTCTCCCATTATCTCGCACCTTCTTGTGGTAGTCACGTCCAGAGTTTTGCAGTTGTGGCCAATCGTCACTTGACAGGAAGTTTTGGTCATCTTCTGCGTTTTGATAACTGAAAGACTGGTGACTGGTGGAAACGGGCACCTTCTGTAAGCTAGCTGTCTGTCTTTCACATGCAGCCTTCCGTTGTAAAAGTACGCTGTTTTTTTCCTGGTCTCTATGGAAATTCAAGTGTTCTTGCTGTCTTGTTGTGATGTCCGTTGCCACTCTGATGTTGTTTCGCCTGAGTTCATCACGAAGTTTTCTGTTCTTGAGAATGTACATCTTGTCTCTCCAGTGGGAGAACTGTACCAAGAGTGGGCGTGGTTTGTTGCTCTGATGAGGGCTTCCCAGTCTGAAAGCACGTTCGATGTCAGATGGACCCCACTCGTGTTCATCAGAATGAAAGTTCAGAATCTCTGTCACCAGATCCTCGCAGGAGAGCTCATTTCTTTTTTCTGTTTCATCGATGCCCAAAAATATTATACTGCATTTTTTTGACTCGATCTCAAGAGACTGTTTTTTCTTCAAAGTGGTCAAGTCGATCAACAATGTTGTCCCCCTATCTCCCCGCAACTCTGTTATTATTTCTTCCAAGTTTTCTTCCACTTTTGATTTCAGTTGAACCAATTCTGAGTTTAAGCGGCGTAAGATTTGTTCTTGCCCTTGGAATTTTTTCCTCAATCAGCCGGTTCAGTTGTGACGAGTGAAGATGAAAGCTCTGCATGATTTGCGCAAATCTCCAGGCAGCTAACTGCAGAATGTTATCTTCAGGCCCGGGGTTCTGTTCAACATCTTTGCACAACAACAGAAAAAACAGCACACAGCCAGTGTGTTAATCTGAGTGACGGCCGCAACAGTTTGTAAGTGAACATTGTGTTCACTTGATCTGTAACCACACTTGGGAACAATGACAAATGTTCCACTACTGGATTTGACGAAAAACAATTTTAAAAGTTGCAAATATTTCAAAAATTGTAAAAGCGATCGGCCTCAAATTTTGACGATATATAATTTGTACGTCGATACTATTTGCTGTCAAATTTTATGATGATCACAAATGCCAAACACGTATAAATTATCCAGAAAAGCGATGTGACATGCGACCTGTGTTGAAAGTGCTCACTCACCGCCTCCTCACCCAACATGCCGAAGGAGAGAGAGAGAGAGAGAGAGAGGGGTTAACTGTGTGGTGCAGTGTGCCATGGAGAGTTACACTGTAGTTTTAAAACGAATTTGTGATGTGTTGTTTTGTGCTGTGTTGTGATGTAGGTTGTGTATTACGTCTTGTTCTGTTTTATTGTGTATTACTGCAGTGTATGTGTGTGTGTGTGTGTGTGTGTGTGTGTGTGTGTGTGTGTGTGTGTAAAGTGTGTGTGTGTGTGTGTGTGTGTGTGTGTGTGTGTGTGTGTGTGTGTGTGTGCACGGGCGCGCGTTGTGTGTGTGTGTGTGTGCACGGGCGCGTTTGTGTGTGTGTGTGTGCACGGGCGCGTTTGTGTGTGTGTGTGTGTGTGTGTGTGTGTGTGTGTGTGTGTGTGTGTGTGTGTGAGTGTCAGTTGTGTAATGTTGGGTTTTTGTTATGACAGATCTAGTGTGCCTGTGTTGTGGACTGACATACTACACTGTGACTTCATCCCTCAAACTGCAAAACATTACTTGACTGTGTGTCTGAGAAGCCCGATCCTGTCCAACACTCTGCTTTGCTAGGAATCACTGCAGAGTGTGCTGAGGATGACACTATCACCCCTGCTCTTCCCTCTTCTATCAGTGACATGTACATAAACGTCCACATGGACGATAATCTCTCCAATGATGGCAAACAGCAGATCAGGGACTGCCTCAAAGAGTTCTCTGACATTCTAACCGACAAACCGGGTACGGCCAGAGGTGTCGAGCCTCATAAGACCCCTTTGACAGATGACTGGCAGTACGACGGAAACCACGTCCCTTGCCTTTTGTAACCAGACGTGTCCTTGAAGACGAAGTGAAGAAGATGTTGCGAATGGGATTGAGCCCTCTACTTCTTCTTACTACTCTCCTGTGGTTCTAGCTTCCAAACCTGATGGTTCAGTACGCTTTTGCTTTGTTTACAGAACGCTGAACAAACTGTCAATCTTTGACAGCGAACCCATTCTTGACGCACAGGAACTAATTTTTTTTTTTTTAGCTTTCAAAGTCTAAGTATTTTGCTAAAATAGACCTCGCAAAAGGTTATTGGCAAATCCCTGTTGACCCCTTTGACAAAGACAAGACTGCCTTTCAAACTCCGCTTGGACTATTTCACAGGATTCACATGCCTTTTGGTTTACAAAATGCCTCTGCAACCTTCGCGAGAATGATGCGCAAGTTGTGTTTGAATTGTTTTGATGACATGCTAGTGCATGTTGCTGAGATTGAACAGTTGACTGTCGAAATCAAAAACATCTTTCAAAAACTGCACGAGTTTGTACTGACAGCAGGGCCATCAAAATGTTTGTTGGCTTTGAGTCAGTGTATTTTCTAGGACATACGATTTCAAAGGTTTTTTTGATACCTCAGTCTGAGAAGGTGGAGACAATTATAATTGTTAGGGTCCCCCAAACAAACAAGAACAGCAAAAAAAGAAAAAAAAAGGTCTGCCAGAGACTAGGCCTGCTGGGGTACCACCGACGCTTCGTTCCCCAGTTTGCAGCCATCGCCGCTCCGCTGTCGGACCTGACGAAGGGTGCCACGAGGGGCGCCATCACGTGGTCTCCATAGTGCCAGCAGGCACTGGAGCAGATCCAAACTGTCCTGTTTGTGGATGAGAAATTAATAGATATAAAAAAAATCCATTGAGTCAGGTCAAGCCTCTAATTTTTTTTTTCAACAAACAAGACGCTGAACATTAGCTTGTGTGTGTGTGGAGGGGGGGGGGGGGGGGGGGGGTTAGGGGCAGGGGGTGAGCGTGGGGGATTGTTTCAAGAAAAGAGCGGATGCTGTAACCTTGACTGGTACCGTCACGGAGATACACTCACGTACAGTCTTTTTGTGTGTGGAATCTGAATTGGTGTTACAGTGTGCTTTGCAATTCCAAAGATTTGCAAGACAAAAAAAAGTACATTATAATAGTAGACGCACTCCTGTAAGTACAAATTCGCTGTTCACTGCGAGTGTGGCAGAGCATCGCACGCCAAGGGAGAGGTGGCAGATCTCCTTTGAAGGACACTGGTGTGAGAGGTCAGTGTCAGGTGGCGCAGCGATCCTTCCAGCTATATGGGTGACGGCGGGTCTAGCCTGTGTCGCCGGGGGACGGCTCTGGAGATGTCGGGCGAAAGACGATGGAGCGCTGCCTGACTACTACTGCCATAGCCCGGGATACCATGCTCTGAGCCAGGCAGACGTGGGGGCACTCCTTATGAGGTTGAACTGAAACATTGCCCTCTCGTTTGTAGTCTGCGTGGCCCGACGAATTTTAGGAACTCGTGCAGACTCCAGCGACTTTCGTCCTGCCCCCTCCTTGAAGCGGCCTCACGCGGCACAGGACCATCGCCATCCGAGCACGAAGAAGGCCGCCTGATGGTCCTGAAGACAGCCTTTTGGTTGGAAAAAGAGGTGAAATACACCCGACACCCCCATCCGGCCGACCACCCAGCCAAAACTTGAAGTTCAAAAGGAAACCGAGCTCTGGGAGATTCCTACGACGCCCCCCCACGGAACTCGCTCACTACTGCCAGCGACAACAGCTGCCACAGAATAGGCAGACCTATGTCTACAAGTGTTCCTTGTCCTTAAGGGCCTCAGGCCAACAGGACATTAATCTCACCCACGAACAAATATATGTACAACAATTAATACCACCAGAAGAAAACGTTACTGTGTTTGAATGCCTTCACATTTAGGCGTATGCTTTTATTTTATTTCACTTTATTTATATTTAAATCTGGAAAAGAATATGGAAACGGAGCCCACCAAAAGGAGAGAATATTCAAGGGCTGCCCTAAAAATCACATGCTGCCTTTGAAGAACCCCCCCCCCCCCCCCCCCCTTTTATAGCGTTATTCTGTTCTCTACCAAATCTTTCAGAATATTCGGTGCAAAACATTACTTTCGTCTTTACTGTGTTCAGTTTGCGAAGCTCATAGTTCAGTAGGACGTTTGCTTTCATCGTGTCTAATTGTTTTATATAGCACACTAGCAGTTCTTCCACGATATCCTTTCCTTGTTTACCTCTTTCATAACATGTTTTTAAATGCTTCTTAACTGCAGAGTGAATAGGAGTTAGATAGAAGTGCACAAACACAGGCACAGCGAGTCAAGCTCCTGGTTACATGATGTCTACTTGTTCATCATCATCATAATCATCATCATCATCATCATCATCATCATCATCATCATCATCATCATCATCATCATCATCATCATCATCATCATCACCATCATCATCATTATTGACTTTCTTCTTCTTCTTCTTCTGAAGAGTATTTACGTAACGCCTGTCCTCATTTAGACCAATCTCTGAGCGTAATACCCATCCACACTTTCCTTTTCACAAAGAGCTGACTACCTGGGTAGAGTCGACAGAAGAGCTGCCTGCTGGCGCTACATTTAGCTGTTTCGCGCCTCACTCAGTCGATGAATTTCTCATTCATGTTTTCAACCTATCCGTGGGTCCTGTGTGTATATGTGTCATCCACGTCACTGGCCGAACCAGCCTTCTGTTCCGAAAGGTGGTGATGGGATTTTACGTGTGTGCAAGGTGCTGCACGTGCGTTCACACAAGGAACCTAAGTTTAATGTCTCATTCAGAAGACGTTTTGGGAAGTGGAGTCAGAACAATGTCTAATTTGAATGTGTGCTGAAACGCTCCAGCAGAGATTAGAACCCGAAGCCCCAGGATAAAGAGTCCGGCGATCTACCAACGGAACTACACCGGGCCTCATGGACATACAGTTGATGTTGAAAAAATGATTATAAGGTACATCTGACATTGCCAAGACCGAGACAGGCAAAGCCTAATGGACGTAAAGTTGATGTTGTTGTATAAAAGATTATAAAGTACATCTGACATTGCCAGCACCGAGACAGGCAAAGCACGGTACATCAATGTCTCTGCCGGGCAGCATTGGCAAAGTGTGGCACATCAATTCCCTGCCAAGCAGCATTGGCAAAGTGTGACACATAAAATTCTCTGCTAAGCAGTTTTGGCAAAAGTGTGGCATGTACAATTCTCTGCCAAGCAACATTGGCAACGTGTGGGGCATTTCAATTATCTGTCAAGCAATACTGGCAAAGTGTGGCACATACAAGTATCTGCCAAGCAACCATGTAAATTGTGGTATAGTAGTTCTTCCTTCAATCAACAGTGTCAGAATGTGACACATTGAATTATATGTCAAGCATTGTCAAAATGTGGTCCATTGAACTATCTGTCAAGAACCACTGTCAAATTGTGAAATTATGTGTCCAACACACATGTGAAAATGTGGCTAATTAAATCATGTCAAGCAATATTGTCAAAATGTGTTACTTTATGTCAAGAAAAATGGTAAATATGTGGCACATTAAATTACCTGTCAAACAACAGCATCAAAATGTCGCATATTAAATCAATTAACTGTCAAGAACCAGGGTCAAAATGTCGTATGTGAAATAATCTGTCAAGCAGAATGTCAAAATATGGTTCATTAAATTATCTCTCAAACAACATTGTCAAAATGTGGCATATCAAATTATCTGTCAAGCAACATTGTGAAAATGTGACACATCGAATCGTCTGTCAAAAATATTGACAAAATGTGACACATCATATTATCCGTCAAAAACAATGTCAAAATGTAGCACATCAAATTATTGGTCAAGCAACATTGCCAAATGTAACGCATCAACTTATCTGTCAAACAATAATGCCAAAATATATGGCACATCCAATTATTTGTCAAGCAACATTGTCAAAATGTGGCACATAAAATCATCTTTCAGAAAACATTGTCAAAATGTGGCACATCGAATAATCTGTCAAGCAGCATTTTCAGAGAATAGCACATTAAATTATCTGTCAAACACACGTTGTCAAAATTTGGCAAATAAAATCATCTGCCAAATAACGTTGTCAAAATGTGGCACATCAGATTATCTGTCAAACAACACTGTACAGCGCGTGACGCATGAAATTCCACTGCCAAACAACAGTGACAAAGTGTAGCACATTAATTTGTTTGACAAGCGACATTGTCAAAGTGTGGCGCATTAATGTATCCATCAAGTATTGTTGGCAAAGTGCGATATTTTATATTTCTTCTGTCAAGCAACATTGTCAAATTGTGGTACATTAATTTCTTTGTCACGTAAGACGCCCGGGGTCGTGTAATCAATGCAAGCTAATCACAAAAGGCCAGTAGAAAACGCTAGGATTGGATGCCGGAAGATAGAGCATCGTCAGAATAGTCATAGAATTCACACACACACACACACACACACACACACACACACACACACACACACACACACACACACACACACACACACACACACATTTTGCTGTGGTGTATTTCGTTTTGTTGTGATATACATATTATGCTGTGTTGTGCTATACAGCAAAGCGTTTCGCTACCACCCGTGGCATGAAGATCCACAGAACAAAGATGGGATATGTGAAGACTCATCTGAATGAGCAGCAGCGCACTGCATCAGCAGATAGGACGTCGGAAGACCAAGGCCAGGATTTAAACCACAGTGCTAAGGACATCCATGCTGTTGGTTCGGATGAGGGATTTGCACAGGCCCTCGATACCAGGCGCCTGAAACTCAACCTGCCACAAGCAAACGAAAACTTGGAAAAACTCTGGAAAGACCTGAAAGCAAAATACAGCGCCCTCAGTAAAGCGGAATCTGTGACGAAGAGGAAGAGCAAAAAGAAGACACAAGAGCGCTTCTTCAGAGTCCCCTTCCAGTTTGCCAGAACACTGTTTGAGCAGCCGAAATCTGGGACCCTAAGTGTGGACAAAGGAGTTCTTGAGCAGCATCTGAGGAAAACATACTCTGACTCACAAAGCAACGAAGGTCTGGTGTGGCCAACCAACCCTGAGGAACAGTTCAACGACAAGCAAGCCTCAACGTCGGCGGAAATCAAGAAGGTGGTCGACAAAGCCAGAGCCAAAGCATCACCAGGGCCAAACGAATACCTTACCAGCTGTACAAGAAATGTCCCAAGGTGCTGGAGTGGCTCCACAGGCTGCCGCGATCAGCTTGGAGAAACCAGAGGATCAGCGGCCAATGGATGATGGCAGATGGTGTGTACATTCCCAAATAGCAAAACTCAAGTGACATCAGCCAGTTCAGGCCAATATCACTACTGAATGTCGAAGGGAAAATCTTCTTCTCTGTCATGGCAGCAAAGCTGACCAAGTACCTCATGGAAAACAAGTACTTGGATGTGTCAGTCCAGAAAGGTGGCATCCCAGGCGTGGCTGGCTGTGTAGAACACGCCACAATGATCTGGAACGCAATCCAAAGAGCAAAAACAGAAAAGAGAGACCTGGACGTAGTGTGGCTTGATCTGGCAAACGCATATGGATCTGTATCCCATGAGATGATACATCTAGCTCTTGAGATGTACTATGTGCCAAAGAACATCCGCAACATGCGCAAGAAGTACTTCAATGGCTTCTCAATGCGGTTCTCTCTATCAAGGAGTACACAACAGAGTGGATCAACCTGGAAGTGGGCATCGCAATGGGCTGTGCAATTTCCCCAATACTGTTTGTGTTGGCAATGGAAGTCATCTTGAAAGCAGCAACAAGCAACGCAAGACAAACAGACCTTGGCGATGGATACAGGATGCCCCCTCTCAAGGCCTTCATGGATGACACTACAGTGATTTCATCCAGAGAGGACGAGACACTTTATGTGCTGGAGAGGCTGGACGCCATAGTTGCCTCATCCAGAATGAAGTTCAAGCCAAAGAAATCGCGGAGTTTCTCACTGAGAGGAAAGGAAAAGTGGCCGAATCTGTGGTGTTCAGTGTTGCAAACCAGGCCATTCCAACAGTTACAGACAGAGAGCCAGTCAAGAGCCTTGGAAGATGGTATGATGATACGCTGAAAGACACACAAAGAGCAAAGAAACCAAACAGATGTTGGATGAAGGCTTGGATACCATTGACCAGTGTGGGCTCCCTGGCAAATACAAGGTCTGGTGTCTGCAGTTCATGCTGATACCAAAGCTCCTATGGCCTCTGATGATATACGACATCTGCACCAACATGGTGGAGGCAATAGAATCCAAAATCAACAAGTTTACAAAGAAATGGCTTGGTGTCCCACCCTGTCTCACTGACATAGCGCTGTACTGTCGCCAAGCAAAGCTGAAACTACCACTGAAATCCATCCTGGAGGAATACAGAGCAGGGAAGATCAGACTTCAAAGCATGCTGCTGGAGGACTCAGAAAACAAGGCGGTAAAAGCAATCAGGCTCCAGCTGAAGACAGGCAGAAAATGGAAAGTTCAAGAGGCGATGGATTCTGCAAAAGAAAGTCTCAAGATCAGAGAAATAACAGGACACACACAGACCAACAGACAAGGACTGGGGACGACCAAAATTGAATGTGGTCAAAGGCCAAGGAAACGCCAAAAGAGACATGATGATTCAGGAGATGAGAAAAGAAAAAGACCAAAAAAGACTCCAAAAAGCAGTCCAGCAGAGCCAGCAAGGGCAATGGACGATGTGGGAGAATGCACTCCAAAGAAGTCTCACTTGGAATGATATTTGGCACATGGCCCCTCTCAGGATCAGCTTCATTCTCAGATCTGCATATGACGTTCTGCCCTCAAATGCAAACCTGGTGAAGTGGGGAAAAACATACGATCCTTTATGTCCCCTCTGCCATGAAAAACAAACAGTGGAGCACGTCCTAAACTCATGTAAAGTAGCCCTGGATCAAGGAAGGTACACATGGAGGCACGACCAAGTGCTCAAAGAGATTGTACAAATAGTCTGGGCTAGTACCAACACCCGCCGCAAAAAGCAAAATCAGGACTCCAAAAACACCCGCAACAATCTTCACGG
>JADBJO010005649.1:42500-57500 GCA_016801955.1 Conus betulinus | reverse complement strand
CTGCTCAAGAACTCCTTTGTCCACACTTAGGGTCCCAGATATTGGCTGCTCAAACAGTGTTCTGGCAAACTGGAATGGGTCTCTGAAGAAGCGCTCTTGTGTCGTCTTCTTTTTGCTCTTCCTCTTCGTCGCAGATTCCGCTTTACTGAGGGCGCTGTGTTTAGCTTTCAGGTCTTTCCAGAATTTTTCTAAGCCTTGTTTTGCAGCTGGGAGTGCGGTCTTTATTTTTGCTTCTTGAGGTTTTTTTTTTTTTGGATCCTGATCTTGTCTATCTCTTTCTTGGCGTCTGGATTTCTTTGGAGGTGTTTTCTCTTTGGGTAGTTTTGCTCCATAGACGTCTCTACATGTGGCACACACAATGTCCCCATAAGTGGCTAGTTTGTGTTCCAGGGTGCTTTTCCCTATCAGTGCGTCGAGTCTTTGGACGATTTTTACATCCAGTTTCTCCCAATCCTCAGTTTCAGTAAAATATTACCATGAGGTTATACACAGTATTTCCCAACACACAGTAAGATGTTACCATAAGGTTATACACAGTATTTCCCAACACACAGTAAGATGTTAACATGGGGTTATACACAGTATTTCCCAACACACAGTAAGATGTTAACATGGGGTTGTACACAGTATTTCCCAACACACAGTAAGATGTTAACATGGGGTTGTACACAGTATTTCCCAACACACAGTAAGATGTTAACATGGGGTTATACACAGTATTTCCCAACACACAGTAAGATGTAAAATGGGGTTATACACAGGATTTTCCAACACACTGTAAGATGTTAACATGGGGTTACACACATGGTGTTACACACAGTATTTTCCAGCACACAACAAGATGTTAACATGAGTTTATGCATTATTTTCTGACACACAGTAACAACTTTCATGTGTTAGCCACTCTGGTGGAGTGTCAGTGTCACAGACTTTTAGGCTGTGGGGTCGTGGGCTCGGTTCCCACCAGAAGCATTAATTTGTGGTATGTTTCAGGCCTTTACCAGAGTTAAGTATGCCAACGGGAAGGTCGGAACCACAGAGTGGAATGTCATCCACTTGATGGACGTGTCTCTGAGAACTGTGGCTCACATTTCCTGATCATCCCTGGAGGTGACTTTAACTCTCAGGACCTTCACACACGTTTTCTGCGCGACAAACTATTCATTGTTGTAAATGGGTAGTGCAGCACACAACCACAAACTATCTATTGTTGTGAATGGATAGCGTAGTACACAACTACAAGTTATCTATTGCTGTAATGGGTAGTGTAGTATACAGCAACAGACTATCTATTGTTGTGAATGGATAGTGTAGTACACAAATTACAAACTATCTATTGTTGTGAATGGTGTAGTACACAATTACAAACTATCTATTGGTGTGAATGGGTAGTGTAGTACACAATTACAAACTATCTATTGTTGTGAATGGTGTAGTACACAATTACAAACTATCTATTGTTGTGAATGGATAGTGTAGTATACAATTACAAACTATCTATTGTTGTGAATGGGTAGTGTCGTACACAATTACAAACTATCTATTGTTGTGAATGGTGTAGTACACAATTACAAACTATCTATTGTTGTGAATGGTGTAGTACACAATTACAAACTATCTATTGTTGTGAATGGATAGTGTCGTACACAATTACAAACTATCTATTGTTGTGAATGGTGTAGTACACAATTACAAACTATCTATTGTTGTGAATGGTGTAGTACACAATTACAAACTATCTATTGTTGTGATTGGGTAGTGTCGTACACAATTACAAACTATCTATTGTTGTGAATGGTGTAGTACACAATTACAAACTATCTATTGTTGTGAATGGTGTGTAGTACACAATTGCAAACTATCTATTGTTGTGAATGGATAGTGTAGTACACAATTACAAACTATCTATTGTTGTGAATGGGTAATGTAGTACACACACACCACAGTGACTCGGCAGCAGTGCAGGAATTCTCCGGTGGGTTGACTTTTAGCGACTCGATATTGATCACTGTGGTTCTGGGCAAATCTGGCAGTGGCACTTAACGGAGGAGCCGGAATGTACAGGAGGTTAACGTCATTGGTATGGGGGGGGGGGGGGGGGGGGGGGGGGGGGGCACAGACAGTGAAGCTGGGAAAGACCAGAAAGACACTGGAGAACGCAGATTGAACAAATCGTGGATCCGCGCAATCCAACAATCAGTCAGCACGTAAGGCCATACAGACATCTACTGATATCAGTCAGCACGTAAGGCCATACAAACATCTACTGATATCAGTCAGCACGTAGGGCCATACAGACATCTACTGATATCAGTCAGCACGTCGGGCCATACAGACATCTACTGATATCAGTCAGCACGCTGGGCCATACAGACATCTACTGATATCAGTCAGCACGCTGGGCCATACAGACATCTACTGATATCAGTCAGCACGCTGGGCCATACAGACATCTACTGATATCAGTCAGCACGAAGGGCCATACAGACATCTACTGATATCAGGCAGCACATAGGGCCATACAGACATCTACTGATATCAGGCAGCACATAGGGCCATACAAACATCTACTGATATCAGTCAGCACGAAGGGCCATACAAACATCTACTGAGATCAGGCAGCACGTAGGGCCATACAAACATCTACTGATATCAGGCAGCACGTAGGGCCATACAAACATCTACTGATATCAGGCAGCACGTAGGGCCATACAAACATCTACTGATATCAGTCAGCACAAGGGCCATACAAACATATCAGTCAGCACGAAGGGCCATACAAACATATCAGTCAGCACGAAGGGCCATACAGACATCTACTGATATCAGGCAGCACGTAGGGCCATACAAACATATCAATCAGCACGAAGGGCCATACGAACATCTACTGACATCAGTCAGCACGAAGGGCCATACAAACATCTACTGACATCAGTCAGCACGAAGGGCCATACAAACATCTACTGATATCAGTCAGCACGCAGGGCATACAAACATATCAGTCAGCACGAAGGGCCATACAAACATCTACTGACATCAGTCAGCGCGAAGGGCCATACAAACATCTACTGACATCAGTCAGCACGAAGGGCCATACAGACATCTACTGACATCAGTCAGCACGTAGGGCCATACAAACATTTACTGACATCAGTCAGCACGAAGGGCCATACAGACATCTACTGATATCAGTCAGCACGTAGGGCCATACAAACATATCAGTCAGCACGCAGGGCCATACAAACGTCTACCGATATCAGCCAGAGGAAAAATATTCTGGCCATGTCATCAGGTCTAGTGACCTCGCTAAATAATCCCCTGGGGAACTGGTCAGGCTGTGATTAAAAAAAGAGAAAAAAAACGAAACAGACTGAGACCACTGCAGAGTGGACAGGGAACACATCTGAGGACACTCAGGCCTTGGCACACAACTGACGGAGCTGAAGAAACTGCTGAACAGTTCCTCAGTTTTGGTGTCCCAATGAGACCCCACAGAACTGAAGGAACTGCTGAACTGTTCGTCAGTGTGGTGTCCCAATGACTGCCCAGAGAACTGAAGGAACTGCTGAACTGTTCGTCAGTGTGGTGTCCCAATGACTCTCTCCAGAGAACTGAAGGAGAAGGAAGAAAGACGCGCTGACACTAATACTTAACATCTGTTGTTGTTGTTGTTGTTGATGTTGTTGATGTTGTTGTTGTCCATTCAACAAGAAGCCCTACAGACAAGGAGTGAAACTATCACTGATACAAAAAGCTGAAATTTCACATGAACATACCCTCACTCATACACACCTCTCCACAGTTCTTTCTCTCCCATCCCATCCTCTCCCTCTCCCCTTCTGCATTTTGTCTTTTGTCCGTCTCCCTTCTCTCTCTCCCCCTCCCTCTCCCCCCAAACACACACACACACACATGCTATGTGTGATAAGAGAGAGAGAGAGAGAGAGAGAGAGAGAGAGAGAGAGAGAGAGAGAGAGAGAGAGAGAGAGAGGGAGGGAGAGAGAGAGAATACTTGCTGTTGTTGCTGTTGGTGGTGGTGGTGGTGGTGCTGCTGCTGCTGCTGCTGTGTGAGTGTCCATCGCAGGCACTTCAGAGGAGGATGAATGCTGGGTGCCGCTCCCCCTCTGTCAGCATCCTGAGGCATGCTGGGTGTTGTTGCTGTTCATGTAGTATGGTTCACACAGCTTACAGCTCTGTTGATGAAGCTGGCGGGCCATGTCACGTGCATGGCTCTGCAGGGATACCTGGTAAGTGGCAGGGTGGTGGGACTGGGAGGAGGGGGGGGCAAGATTGCGGGGAGAGGAGGGGGGCTGCTTGTAAATTGTATCCCGCAGCAACATCGGTGCATGATATTTCAGAAACTCTCTTCCACAATTCCTTTGACTGTCGTTTTTTTTCCCTTCTGCTGTTGTGAACCAGCAGTAGTTCGTCGTTGTCTCTGTTATGACGTGGACAGCCTGACCGTCACGTCAATAGTGCGTCGTAGTTTGCTGTACCCGTTGAGACTGATGCCCTGAGTCTAGCGTGGGACTGCACTTTTTTGTGTTATTCGTCGCTTTCTCCGTTACGACATGGAGAGGCTGACCGCCATGTCGGTAGTTCGAAGTAGTTTGATGTACGCTGTGAGACTCCAGTGAAATTGGAAGTGAGAGTCCGACAGTCATACACTCAGTATCACCCATCCGTAACAACTTTGGACTGTATTTTGTGATGATGTGTGATTTTTTCTTCTCATCACTCTTCCAACTAAAGGAGACAGATTTGAGCAGAATAGCGGGTTCACTCACTTTGGCGTATTGTTATCCATCCACTCGTATCTCAATTAGTATACTATTATGTTGTGATATGTTGTATACACGCCTCTATATGTACAGTAGTAGTAGTAGTAGTAGTAGTAGTAGTAGTAGTAGTAGTAGTAGTAGTAGAAGTAGCAGCAGCAGTAGTAGTAGTAGTAGTAGTAATAGCAGCAGCAACAGCAGCAGCAGTACTAGTAGTAGTAGTAGTAGTAGTTTCATTCTGCGTCTTTTTCACAGAATCATGTAGTATAAGACACAATGGCACCGGCATCTTTTATTGACACTGGCTCGGGACCGTTTCGTCAAGAGGGTACAATGCCTTTTTTTGCACAGAAGAAAAGAAAACAACAGAACAACTGCAAATTAGGTGTCTACACAGGTAAGCAAAATTAAAAAAATTATTTGTATCACTCACTTGTCGTTCCTGTCTATGTTTTAGTACAAAATCATTCTCACACAACAACCATTCCCTTCACATGCGCACACTGATCCATCCTATCTTCCATCGACTTGCACGCACGCATTTATACCCGTGTCCTCCCTTCTCCCCATTCGCCACATATTCTGTGTACAGATAATTGACCTGGTTTGATATTATGAAAGCCATTCACTGGAACCATCAAGTTTCAAGGTCAAATAAGTATTTTAAGCATTAAAAAGAAATATAATGGATACCCCCTCAATGTTTTGAACTTTTATTCATTCATAATTTTCGTCATGTGTCTACAGCTTCTGTTACATGTTTTGCCAGTATATTTAACAATGTGTCATCGTTTGTTCGCAAAATATTGTTAAGGATTCGACTGTTGACTGCGTTATGGTCAAAGAGTTTAGATTTGTTTCTAATGTTCCCATAAGCGGGACAAAAAAGTGAACAAAAAGTAACTCATCCTCTCTAATGCACCATTATTACACAATGGACATGAATCATCAACAGCATCGCCATTTAGATACCATCTTTTGTCAGCATTTAATCCCAGAGTTCTATTTCTAAATCTTGCAAGGATACCTCTTTGCCACCGATTATATACTAAGTATAGATACTTTTCTGCCTCCAAGTTACTATTGAAGGATAGGAACCAGAATATTTCTGCATACCTTTCTCTTTTACTGTTATATTGATCTTTCTGTACGAGTATTTCTACACCTATTACGCGGAGTTAACAACAACAATTTTTTAATGTCACGCTTCTTGATCTTACTCTTCTATTTTCGCCACACATTAAGTCACTGGGCCATCGCGCTGGAAGAACTCAGTTGATAAAAACATTGGGCTTCTGATCCTGATGTTTGTGCCAATGGTTTGAATCTCCGCTGGCTCGTTTGGTACAGGAGTTGTTTTTCTCTCTCAGAGTTTTAAAACTCTATTTCTTCAAATGCTTTGAATTAGGCCTAAGACTTTAAACCTATGTTCAGCATGTGATCGCAACACAATATCTCACACAGGCGCAAAATCTCAAAGAGAACTGTTGTATTGTGTGACCAGTTTATAATACTGATGTCCCTTTATTTTTTGTTTGTGGAAGCTGCCATTTGTAAGGCTGGACACCATTAGTCGCCAGTCATGAGTCACATTCAGAGGTAAGTCCATATCTCCTTTACTTTGAAACATTTTGTATACAATAAAGAACTTACTTACTTAGGTCCATAGCTCAAGGGTGAGCAAGGGTCATCGACAACACTCCGCCATTGCACTCGGTTCTGGGCTGCTTGCTGAATTCCTGCCCAGTTGGTCCCCTGCCTTTTCATCTCTGCTCTGTGTCTCATCTCCAGCTGTTGCGAAGTCGGCCTCTCTTCCTTTTCCCCTGCGGGTTCCATGTCAGGGCTTGGCGTGTGGTGCTGGATGCTGGCTTCCTGAGAGTGTGTCCCATCCAGCCCCACTTCTTCCACAGAATCTGTTTGGCAACTGGTTCCCTGTCCTGCTTGCTTCCATAGATCTTCATTGCTGATCTTCTCTGGCCATCTGATTTTGAAGATGCGCCTCAGACAGGTGTTGATGAAAGTCTGAACATTTTTCTGTATTGTCTTGTTCATTATCCAAGTCTCGCAACCGTAGAGCAGAACCGACTTAACGTTGGAATTGAAGGTACGTAGTTTTGTCTTCCTTCTGATCTCTCCTGAGGCGCAAATGTTTTTTAGCATGATGAATTCTGCTCGCGCCTTGCCCATCTTGGCTGTGGTGTCTTTGTCGCCCCACCCCCCACTCCCGCTTGTCAACTACGATTCCCAAGTAGGCAAAGGTATCAACGTCCCTGATGGGTTCGCCTCCGACTGTGACTGGGATGCTGTCTGTGGTGTAAATCTTCATCAGTTCGGTCTTCTTCTTGTTTTTCTTGAGCCCTGTTCCTGCTGATGTTGTCTCAAGGTGGGTGGTCTTGTCCTGTATCTGTGTGTGACTGTGGGAGAGGAGTGCCAGGTCGTCAGCAAAGTCAAGGTCATCCAACTGCGTCCAGAGTGCCCATTGTATCTCATTGTTCCCACCTGTTGTTGTGGTCTTCATGATCCAGTCAGTGACCAGGAGGAAGAGGAAAGGTGACAACATACATCCCTGTCTTCACCTCATAACCGTCTGGCAACTGGCCTATATGAGCCACCCTGCAGTTCATGTCCTGATAGGTGCAATGGAAGAGAGAGATGATCTTCTCTGGAATTCCATAGCGCCTCAGTTGCTTCCATAGTGTCTCTCGATCTACACTGTCAAAGGCCTTTTCATAGTCACTGAAGTTGATGTAAAGGGGCGAGATCAACTCCAAGGACTGCGCGATGATGATCCTGAGGCTGGAGATCTGCTCAGCACAGGATCTGTTTCGCCGGAAGCCCGCCTGCTGGTCTCGGAGCTTTGGGTCAACTGCTTCCTTCATCCTCTCCAGTAACACTCTGTTTAGAACCTTGCCTGGCACTGACAGAAGCATGAATCCCGCTGTAGTTACTACAGTTGCTAAGTCTCCTTTCTTTTGCAGTTTGATAACAATGCCTTCCCTCCACTCTGCTGGGATGTTCTCTTTTTCCCATATCAAGCAAAGCACAGGCCCAAGACGACTACACCCAGGCAGCCAAAGAAGTGAAGAAAACTGTGAAGAAAAAGATAAGAAGGACTTCATCGCCAGACTTGCCAGACTAAAGCTAGTGTCCCTTTCTAGGCACTATGGGATCAAGAAGAGTGTTTTTGTTTCCGCTCACACTCACTAATCATTGTGGATTATTTTTTCGGACAATTCTCTGTTCATTACGTGGTCAAGGTGTGTTGAAAAAGCACACGCTTCAGAATGACACAAGCTTTGAAGGGATCATGATCTATATCGACCCACCAGAGGGAGGTGATGTGTTGATACTGATGACGACAGCGGCGAAGAAGATGCTGAGATTAACATCTCTAATTTCAATCGCTGTCTGTTGACTGTTCTAGCAACAGCAACAGTCTTCAAAAATGGCGAGCGATAAACTTTAGATGCAGGTGATGAAATAAGTTTACAATGAGTTGACAGTGTGTATATTGGGTGGAAGGCGGCAGGTGGGTGTTATTGATTTGATAGCTGAGTTGCAGCCAGAACAAGATAGATCCTTCCGTCTTACATTGAACAACTTGTTCACATCACTGAAGCTGGTGGACCCCCTGCCCCAGAAGGGGATTGGTTGTACAGGCACACAGTGCAAAGTTGGCGACCATGACAAGTGCGTTTACGCCTTCAACACGGACTAACGTGCACACTTGAACACATCCTGTTCTGAAGGAGCAAAGAGATTGTGTCGTTCCCTGCAGATTATATCAAGAAGCATAATTCATGAATTTTAACATTTGCGTTTCCAAAGCACTGCTGAAGACATTCCATTTTGTGTTCTAAGAACTTCATTCATTTTTCCTTTTGCTTCTTGTCTTTTTTCAGAGATTTTTAGGAACCCATCCGCTGATACATGGTTTGCCATAGAACACAAATCAAACCTGCCTTTATTTGTTTTGGATACTTTTTTCCCATTTGATAGAAATTGTGTTGGGAATGTGTTCTTGTTTGCGAAAGGTTTGAGGTGGGATGTAGGCCTTTACAATGTATAGTTTATCTGTACTCCTAAGTTTGGAATTCACATATGTAGTCTGGTTTTTATCTTTCGTATTTCGAGGCTAATGATACTAAAGAAATAATGGAAAAAAATATGTATCTTTGTTGTGTGATGCTATGGGAAACCACTACCCTCTCGACACCCCCCCCCCCCCCCCCCCCCCCTAAAAAGACATGCTCAAAGTCAATATTTGTACATTTCACATCAAACTGGCTGCTATGTATGCTCAAACAGCATGCAAACCAACACTGTGAGGTAGCTTTTGCACGAACGAAAAATGGGGCACAAATGGTTTGACACGTGTCTACACAGCATGCATACTGAGAGGAAAAGGATGGAATGTGAATGAGTAGTGCTCGACTGAATGACATGGGAAACGACTGAATGTGGCTCCAGACTGTGACTCTTTGATTCGCTCTACCCAGGTAGGCAGGCATTTGTGTACACGAGACAGTGAACAATAAAACACGTAGAGGCTGGTCTATTACCATAAACAGGCGCTACAGAAGTACCGCCGATAGGACTGGAACAGAAAGACAGAATACTGCACCGGGTTCCTCAGTTCTGTCGGCTGAAAGCCAAGGCCAGAATGTCTACACATGCTTTCCCTGTTCATTCTGCAGTGCTGTCAGTCCTTTGCGCGCTTCTTGTCCATCTCCCTCCCTCAACAGATCCCTGGAGGATTGTTTCAGAATGGGGACAGAATCTTGTGGCATGGCCATACCAATGCCGTTATCCTTCTTGACTGACGTCAGTAAAACTTCCTGTCGTCCTCTGTGATTGGTTATATGATCAGCATGTCTGATGTTCGTGTCATCCTCTGTGATTGGTTATATGATCAGCATGTCTTGGTTATATGATCAGCATGTCTGATGTTCGTGTCATCCTCTGTGATTGGTTATATGATCAGCATGTCTCTGATGGTCGTGTGATCCTCTGTTATTGTTATATGATCAGCATGTCTGATGTTCCGTTTCTTGCGTTAACACCTCATTTCCACATCTTGATTTCTTCCTTTCACATTCGCTGAGATGGTCCATGTCATGCAAGCATACAGGAAGATGGAATGTATTATGATTCCATGCAAGAGCCTGTTGTTTTTCCATGAGATCTTATCCTTCCATACCATTTTCAGTCCGGATGTCACCATGATCAAGAGTGTGTGTGTATGTCCTGCGTCATATGAAATGGTGAATGTAACTGACATCGACCCACTACCATGGAGTGGTTGCTACTGCTGGCTATATGTTAAAAGGTCATGGGGGTTGGGGGGCGTTTAGGGTGTCCCTCCTACCCATTTCTCCTGTGTGTGTGTGTGTGTGTGTGTGTGTGTGTGTGTGTGTGTGTGTGTTCCCCCCACCCTCCTCACGCGCACGTACATTAGTGTATACCTGAGAGAGTGCGTGCGAACATGCGTGCATGCGTGCGTGCGTGCCTGCGTTAGTGCGCGCGTGCATGCATATGTGCGTGCGAATATACATATTGTTACAATTTAAAAGGGAGACAAGAGAGGGGTAACTTTTGTGAAAGACGTCATAGCAATAATGACGCGTTGCAAGCCTCTCTCTTTTCTTACCGCTTTCAGATCTTTGCATTTTCGGACAGTGTAGCGCTGTCGTTGATTTGTTTAATACGTTTGGAAAAGCTAACGAAATGCCTAATTGTTCAGTATTGTTAGTTGATCGATTGATAATGCGATTGGAATATTCAAGATTATGTTAGAATGTTCACCAGGTTACTGTAAGTTGCTAGTGCTTTTCCGAAAGCTGGAGAAGGTTGTAGAAGCTGACCGAATTACATTTGCATACGGTCGTCGCGATTTCATTGGTTAATCTTACTGATATGTAGAATATTCTAGAAAAGAATAATCGAGTAGGTTCGAGAATATATTCTTTAATATCATAAAAAAGAATGAGAGCTGTGCGACTGAGAGAGACACACAGACGAGAGAAAGAGAGAGAGAGAGAGAGAGAGAGAGAGAGAGAGAGAGATGAGATTTGTTGAGGAGTTCTAGTCTAGAAATGTTCGAGTCTTCACTGAGTTGGAGTCTAGTCAACGAGAAGCTGCCATTAGTAGAATATTCGCTGTTGCATGTACGATTGAGTTCCTGTGCGACTTATTGAACCTGATGGTCAGTGGATTGTTTTGTTCTATATTCTTCAACGTTTGTAAATAAAATGATCCTCTTCGTTTCAATACCGCCTGGTGTATTTTGTCGTCTGCAAGTCGAACACCTACCACAGGATCTACAACGAACTCTTAACAAGCTTTATGCTAGCACTGCACTTACCTTGTACTGAGGAAGTCAGCGCATTTTAGCAGTGTAACACATATGTATATGTATGGGTTCTGTGTTTCCTCGTTTTGCTGTCTTCCCTGTTGAGGACTGTCATAGGCGGGTGACAGATTTTTTTTTGTTTCGTTTTCGTTTTGTTCATCTATCCATTGGATGTGTCCCATGGAGAAGACCAGGGATTACAGCCTCCGACTCCGCGCTTGTCGCCGTGCTGGCCGTGGTGCTGGTGGCGCTCCTGTGTGCTGCCCACCTGTCCTGGAGGTGTGTCCTGTGCTCCATGGACTGGGAGTTCCACGTGGACCCGTTGAACTTCCTTAGAGGTGATGGGCACCCACCCCTTGTGTTTCTACAGTGCTTCAACAGGACAGTGCACCCGGAACTTTAGTAGAGGTGAGGAGCACCCACCCCTTTGTGTTCTACAGTGCTTCAACAGGACAGTGCACCCGGAACTTTAGTAGAGGTGATGGGCACCCACCCCTTTGTGTTCTACAGTGCTTCAACAGGACAGTGCACCCGGAACTTTAGTAGAGGTGAGGAGCACCCACCCCTTTGTGTTCTACAGTGCTTCAACAGGACAGTGCACCCGGAACTTTAGTAGAGGTGATGGGCACCCACCCCTTTGTGTTCTACAGTGCTTCAACAGGACAGTGCACCCGGAACTTTAGTAGAGGTGATGGGCACCCACCCCTTTGTGTTCTACTGTTCTTCAACAGGACAGTGCACCCGGAACTTTAGTAGAGGTGATGGGCACCCACCCCTTTGTGTTCTACTGTTCTTCAACAGGACAGTGCACCCGGAACTTTAGTAGAGGTGATGGGCACCCACCCCTTTGTGTTCTACTGTTCTTCAACAGGACAGTGCACCCGGAACTTTAGTAGAGGTGATGGGCACCCACCCCTTTGTGTTCTACTGTTCTTCAACAGGACAGTGCACCAGGGCCATCCCCTTGACCTTGTGTTGTTTGTGTGCAATGGAGACGACCTGTGGTGTCGTTCAATCGTGCAAGTCTGTGTTGTGCATGCAGCCACTGCACTCACACACTGCGCAACACCCCTGTGCATGGACAATTGACCCAGGACCTGTATTTGTTAAAGGGCTACCGCTGGGTGCTGGTCTTACTGATATCTCCCACAAACCTGAGTGCCTGTTTCTGTGCTTGTTTTGTGTTAACAACGTTGATTGTGCTCTGCGCGTTTTATTAGGGGAAAACTGGAGTTTTGGGTCGGTTTGTGCGCTGGTTAGGGTCATACTAGGTCACATCTTACTGATGTTTCATGCAGTCTTTCCGCCAGCTTGGCAGGTCTCCATAGATCGACGATAGACTGTTTGCTGTCTAACACTACACATTTTCATGTAAACAACACTCAGGCTCCATTGCTGGACATTTCTGTCTGATATAACAGACAAGTGTGAAAAAAGAGCGATAGTCTGTATCAATAATCTATCATTTGACAACAACATACCCGGATTTTTTTTTTTTAGTGGTATCTACCTTGGAAGAAATACAAGATAGTCTGACATCCTCTAACTCCTCACACTGGCAAAAAGACTTTTTTTTATATCCTGAGCATACTAAAAAAAAATGGGCAAAGCAAGCTCTTAATCTAAAGTTCGCGCAAAATATTAGTGTCATTTATTTGAGACTGTTAACATTTTTCTCTGTTAAAATACTTTGTAAGGTGTTCAACAATGTCCATTTTTCCTTCCACCCCACTACATTGGATACCTAATCAGGAACAGTATTAGTTTTCTGCATTCTCCAGGACTTCCAATAACACCTGCTGGTTAACAGCGATGCCCTGCAGTTCTTTTTCTACGTTTGACAATAGCTTAGCACAGAACACCTGGCAGTGAACACAAATCCGTGTGTGGGAGCTGGGCTTGATTGACTTCAACGACTTTTTGTCACTGACCGGTTGATAGGACGGATTCTACAGACTGCCACTTGAACAATGCCTGTATTTGTGGAAAGTGTTTGTAAATGGTTTGCGAGGTCTACGGAGAAAGAACAGACAAAAGTCTGTGGGGAGTTAAAAGTGATAGATATTCTGGGAAAATGGAGCGACTTCATCCTCAAAAAGAGAAAGTCCAAAACCTCTGACATCAAATTCACGCATCCTCCTCTGTTTATTTACAAAAGTCACCTGGAGTGATCATGACTGAGGCCGTTAGAGAGTGATGAAAAATACTCTGTCGGTTTGTCTGTCTGTCTGTCTGTCTGTCTGTCTGTCTGTCTCTGTCTGTCTGTCTCTCTCTATATTGTATGTATATTGTATACCACCTAATACGCGCGCGCGCGCGCGCGCGCGCGCACACACACACACACACACACACACACACACACACACACACACACACACACGTTAACATGCAAAAAACGCACAAACGCACACAAACACAGACATGCGTACATGCACGCAGGCACGCAGGCACGCAGGCACGCAGACAGGCACGCACGCACGGAGAAATGAAAACCCACGTTCAAATTGCCAGTATGCTGGTAGCACCCATCAAATCCGATGTGTTAAAACGTTTCTGTCCTGATGCCTTGCCCATCTGTCAACACGTTCCTGTTTGGATGTTTCACACGAACGGGAATGCTGGGGTTGTGTGGGTTGTGTAGAACTATTCACAAAAAAAGAATGGTGCTCAGACATGTTCGGGGATGTTACTCAGCAACGTTTGGATATGTTAGGGATCTCGCTCAAGTAATTGTGGGATGTTTACAAATCAACACTGCAGCTGACTAATGACTAAGATTCCTGAGTACCGTTATCGTTAGAGAGAGAGAGAGAGAGAGAGAGAGAGAGAGAGAGAGAGAGAGATGAAGTTGATATCTTTTGTTTATGTAGCTTTTGCCGAAGTCTGAACCGAATACCATAGCGTGGACGGTATTGTCACTTCTGCTTCGGCAGTGAGAGAACGCCCAGACACTGGATATTATCAAGGTCTGATCTATTAGTGACCAACTGCTCGGGAGGGGAAGGTGGGGTGTGTGTGTGTGTGTGGGGGGGGGGGGGGGGGGGGGGGGGGGGGGGGGAGGGGGAGGGAGGGGAGGAGTGAGAATGATGGGAGGAGGAAAGACAGGAGTACTAAGAATGTCCACCCATCCTGCAGTCCACCGTTGGGCCGTTAATTGGTTTTACAACGTTGAAGGCTACTGTGGCTTGGCATCACCTTTTAGATCAAGGCGATCCCGTTAGAACAAGGGGATGGCTGTAGGAACAAGGCCTCCCTGTGTCCTAAAGACTGGCCTTTGAAATCGCCGTGTGAATGGCTGAGTGTGTGTGTGTGTGTGTGTGTGTGTGTGTGTGTGTGTGTGTGTGTGTGTGTGTGTGTGTGTGTGTGTAGCTCCTAAGTATACCACTTTGTGATATATGCATTCCCGATGTGTTAAAAACGTTCCTGTCTGGACATATTCCCCATGCTTCAAAATATTCATTTCTGGGACGTATTCCCTGTGTCTCAAAATGTTCCTTTCTGGATATTTCCCCATGTCTCAGAACGTTTCTCTCTGGATACCCCCCATGTCTCAAAACGTTCCTTTCTGGATATATTCCCCATGTCTCAGAAGGTTCTTTTGTGGATATATTCCCCATGTCTCATATTCCCCATATTCCTCAGTCTCAGAAGGTCTTTTGTGGATATATTCCCCATGTCTCCGAAGGTTCTTTTGTGAACGTTCTTTTCTGGATATATTCCCCATGCAGTGTTAAAAACTGTTGTGAGAAGTCCAGTCCCTCATGTTGGACATACAACTTTCACCAGACCCTGTGGGTTGGCCTTGGGCAGGGAGTCATGGTGCGTTACATGCCCGTGTCCGGCAAACGTACAGTGTCTGATCAATGCTTG
>JADBJO010005649.1:17500-32500 GCA_016801955.1 Conus betulinus | reverse complement strand
TCCTGCGCCGAGGATGGTTTCGCCTTCTCCGCTTTGAGGTTGTCTTTTTCTTCAGGATAAAACACAACAGACAGACAGACACACACACACCACAGAGAGAGAGAGAGAGAGAGAGAGAGAGAGAGAGAGAGAGAGAGAGAGAGAGAGTGGTGTGTGTGTGTGTGTGTGTGTAACATAAATCGTCTGTACACCTGATTGCCGACACACGAACTCAACATAATTATCAAAGTATAGTACGTTTGCTTGTTTGTTTTTATTATATACCCTGCGAGAACGCATAATAAGGTATTCTTAGTGTTGAGGGGTCATAAGCGGTCGCCCTGACAGAGCCTCGTATCAGGGAAGGACAATGGATGTCCATACATGCAGGGAACACCTGCACATATGAAGTCCGTCAAACTTGTGTCGCCCTAAGGCCAGACTGCATACGGTTCGAGACTGTTTAACCCAACAGCCATTCATCCCCTCGGTACTGTATGAAAGCCTGAGGATTGGGGGAGGTCGACTCCAACATTAAAAAAAAAAGTCAAAGCGGGGGTGAGGGTGGGGGTTTGGGGGGGGGGGGGGGGGAGAGACTGAGAACATGTGAAAAGTGTTGTTGTCCTATGTTTGTGTTTGCTTCTTTTTTTGCTATTTTTCTTCCGGAGCTTAGAGATGATTTTTTTAAACTATGTGTGAGACATATCTGCGAAAAACCGGGTAGGCTGAATAAAGACAACAAACATGCCAAATTTTTCAAATTACATACCTGTCTCCCATGTCTTTGTGTGATTTCCTTCACGCTAGCTGCTTACTACACCCTTGTGACCAACAAGTTGAATGTGGCTATCACTCCCTGTGGCAAGTTCCAGCAGGACTGATTCTAATCATATTTTCATGTTAAAGAACGGTTCATTAATGTCTTGGTTGAATAAATTTTCCTATGAAATAAAGCTCCAAACATTATTTCTTTCATCTGAAAAGCACCAAGGTGTTACCATTGTTTTGTATGCGTTTTTCCTCCGAGCTCGTATATATATCAAAGTGTGACAATTTTGGGTAGAACCATGTGCTTTGAATTGGCTTTGGGACTTAAAACTGGATCCCCACAAAACAATAATCGGCGTAATAAAAGAGGTGCGAGAAGAAGAAAGGTAGGTAGGAATATAACAAAAGCTGAAAGACTATTCATGAATATATTTCAGGATTTGTACTTGAACTGCTGCAGTTCCAGAAAGAGGATCTCAACAATTGAAAAACTAGCATGTGCTTTGGATGTTCTGTGTCTACAAGAAACTAGAAGTGCCGCCCACAGACCATTACAATTGGATGAGTTCATAATATTTCAAAAGCATGATGGACGATGACTAGCTTTGGTAATAAGAAAACAACTTGAAAAACAAAACTGTCCAGGACAGACTTGGAAAAATGGTGAAGCAGCACACGTGAGCGAATGGGTGTGAAGCTAGAAAGACCAGATGGTAATCAGAAAAGCCTTGTACTCATCAATGCATATATACGTCCAGGTACCCACACATCAAAAACGGACTGGACCTTTCTGGAGGAAATAGAACATGAATTTGGAGACTGTCATACTATGTGGAGATCTTAATGCACACTCAAAATTGTCATTCGAAGATACACGAAAGTGTCAGCTGTGTTTGATGGATACTGCGGATCGTCCACAAAAGATGCTGCACACCTCCATAGAACGAAAGAAAACACCACTGCCAAAGACCTTGCTTTCCAACCAAAAATGGCTCTCTGTGGATCTAAAGAGCAGTTCCTGGCCAATCCGTACAAACACACATTACGTCAACTAGTTTTGACGCCGATTTCCATGGTCAGCTCTGGAAGGTTTGCTAGAATCGAAACCGCTTCTATAAAATGCTTTGGGTGTTTGTTTTTTTTTTTTATTTGAACAACAACGTTTCATAGACTTGCTCAGCCACTCCCTTCAGAGCAGCAGCGTTAAAGTGTTGCATGCAAATGGAGATGCTGACTGTCTCATCGTCAAGACAACCCTTGAAAATGCAGTGGAGGTGAAAACAGTACTTGTAGGCAAGGACACCGACCTTCTGGTGCTACTCCAGCATCATCTTGGATCAATCACCACCCAGTTTACTTCGGTCTTCAGGAACTAAGAGACATTCCAGAGTGTGGGACATCCGATCTATCCAAGAAACTTTGGGCACACATGTTTGCAGCAGAATTCTTTTTGCCCATGCGTTTAGGGGGTGTGACACTACCAGCGCTATTTCTTCTTTGGGAAAATCGCTTCCCTTGAAAAAGCTGGCAATTTCGGAGTTTTTTCGAAAGCAGGCAGATGTCTTTCTTCGGAAAAGTGACACACAGGATTTGGTTGCAGCTGGTGAGACTGCCCTTGTATGTCTGTTTTGGTGGGAGATCTGACGACAAGCTTGATAGACTCCGATATGTCAAATATTCCCAGAAGTTGGTCGTCAGCTCTTAAGCTTTGCAACCAAACAAACTACCTCCGACAGCATCAGCAGCGAAGTTCCATTCCATGCGATGCTGCTACCAAGAGTGGCTTTTTTTCCATGTACATGGCAACGATCTCCGAATAAGTTGCTCCACTGGGCCAAGTACACGGTGAATTAGAGACACCCCGTTGATGACTGTGAATGCACCTGGTGGAGTGCTTGGATTGACTTGTTTGGTTGATGTCCAAATGTAGTCTGCTAGAGCTGCTTTGTTTGCTCTTCTTGGAAGACCACATGCATTAAACAGCGAAAATGGAACATCAGTTAGTTCATATTTCAACGAATCTTCCAACAGATTTGAAATTTTTTTTAGCTGCTTTTGTCAGTCTTTGGAACAAAAGATTCGGGTCAACTGTCACCGCATCATTGTTGACTTTGATCACAGTTCTGAAGCCACTGTCTTTGCTTGATTTTCTTCGAGAAGGTGACATCTGCAAAGCTCTTGCCAGTCATGGAATTCAAAACCTCATCCCCAATTTCTTTTGCTTTGTCAGGATTTGCTGCTTGGTCTGCTGTTCTTCCACTCCAATGCTCCTCAACACATCCGTTTCACCAAGTGGATTCCTTTGCTGCAAATAACGTTGGATAACGGTTGTGTCTCTCGATGATCTCGCTGCTGTCTCTATATGCTGCACATGTTGCTCGCTGGTCTTCAGGCAGACTTCTGTCACAGACTGCATGGCGACGCTGATCTTGGTGCACGCAGGCATGCACAACAACCAGACAGACAGCTCTCCTTCTCCTAGGCCAGTCCCTCGAGTTAGACCTCCACTGACTTTCAGACTTCGCTTCAGAACCTGCTCTATAATGAGGTCAGTTGACAGACCTGCCCCAAATCGGTCAGATCGTCTAATGACGTGGTGCCCACAAAGAAATTCCTGGTAAACAACAGGATATGTTTTTTTTTCTAGAGCTTTCATTTGTTGCACAAAAAAAACAAACAAACCAGACAGCCCCTTTCCCCATCATTCATCAAAAATTCTGTTAGTATGTTCTTTGCAGAGGATCCCACTCCCTCTCGTATAAAAAAATTGACAACAATGATATTAAAACAAAAGATCCAACACACACGATAAAATTATAGAATTAAAACAAAAGCAAAACAGAAAATGTAGCAATTAATTTTAAAAAGAGAAAGTATAGTCATAAAACAAAAGGCAACACCCCATAGTAGCTGTGCATTTTGGGCTACAACTTGTACTGGATATAAGATTAGATCATGAAAATGAAAAAACAGTTATATTTGACATATCATTTTCCATCTTGTCGATGAAAATGAAGAGCTACAAAAGAATATGATAACCAAGTTAACCATTTAAATATAAAAATAAGAAATTTGCCAAGGGAGTTAATCACGCTTTTTTTCGGGTTCATTCAACTGAAATTTCCTTGTTTACGTGTTCAGGTATTGTTTGTCGAGCTAAAAACTACTTTTACTCTGTTATGCTCCAATAGCCATTACACAACTACAGATAAAAGCAGAAAATGCTCACGTCAGAATCGATGTCAAAATGACGCATTTTGTGCATTGAAGACTGCACTCCTCCGACCGGTTTCTCCGACGCCGCCATCTCCCAAGTTTGCGTGTTTTTTTTCGCATTCAAGGGAAGTGACTCGTGGATTGAAACCTTACTCTTTCTTGATTCGTTTTTAGGCCCTAGGGCATCGCTCAGGGGTAAACTTATTTTTCTAGTGTTGTACGTGGTGTCGTGCGTCAGTTTATATTACAACACAATTTTAAAGCTTGCACTTCAATCTGGAATATTCTACTGCTCAGACTAAAGGGTAACGGTTAGCGGTTGTTTGGAATAGAATTACAGGCGTGTCCATGTTTGTTGTGTTTGAATGAAGGCCTTTTATTGTTAATAAAGAAAGGGTAGGGATGAATTGAAGGAAATGGAAGTTGATATTGCAGATGCATCTATTGAAGCTATTCACAGAACGGTGAAGAAAGAAAACATATATATTACTATTATGAAACCTTTTCTGGGTAGAAACAACAGATTATTTCTGAGGGGAATTGTTGATTGGCTTATCGTGTGTACACAAGAAATATTAACGTTTACCCCCCCCCCCCCCCCTCTCTCTCTCTCTCTCTGTCTGTCTGTCTGTCTGTACGTGTCTGTAACTGTCTATCTGTTTCTCTCTTTCTATTTCTCTCCCTCTCTCTTTCTCTCTGATCTGCTGATTACGTGCTAGTCTGCCTATGTCTCTGCCTGCCTGCCTGTATGTCTGTCTGGTTGGCTCTCTTCCCCTCTCTCTCTCTCTCTCTCTCTGTCTCTCTCTCTCTCTCTCTCTCTCTGTCTCTCTGTCTCTCTCTCTCTGTCTCTCTGTCTCTGTCTCTCTCTCTCTCTCTCTCTCTCTCTCTCTCTCTCTCTCTCCTCTCTCAAAGCACACCATCTTCTATATGGAGTTTAAAGAACTTTCCCCTCTGCACTCACTGTAAGCAACACCACACACAAGACCGTGCTGTCTGCATGTACACTTGGCCGTTTGCCTCAAGAAATAAAAAAAACACTTTTTCTTGGTAAATGTTCTTCATTGTGGATAAGTTTTTGAAATCACTGGTGGAGCTGAGCTGAAAATAGAAAACATGTCTAAAAAATAGATCAGGTCCCCGCAGATTTTGGTAAACTTTATTTCATGAGATAAGGGACCCTTTCCACAACGTGAAAAAACAAACCATTTTTAAAGCTTGCACTTCACGCTGGGGCCATATTTTTCAGAGTTGAGCTCAGACTACTTACTAAGAAAGGACATTAATTTTTCCAGCAACATCGATCGATTGATCTACCATGCCAGCAAAACGAGGCTCAAAATCATTTTGAATAGAATGCATTTAAAGTACATACCATTGGTCCTGAAAAAACAGGCTGGATTTCGCAAAGGCAGAAGTAGCATCAGATCAGATCAGACCCTCTGCCCAAAACCTTTAAAACCACAGGGAGTTTTACCACGTCCACAAAGATTTTAAGAAATAATTTGAGAGAGTCTACCATGAGTCCTTGGAGAGCAATTTCACAGCGGGCATCAGACTCATCATCATCACCCTCAAGCAACTGCACTCTTGTGATGGACCGTTTTATTGTCTGGTCACAAAATCTTACAACCGCGCTGGGCGGAACATGTTCACCAGAAAACCGGGTTGGTTAGTTTATCTGACTGCTGCTCACCTGCGCTCTATATAACCAGGTGAGCTGAAACGATGCGGCGGTCTCTACAGCAGTTCCGGCAGTGCAACTTCCCAGTGGCCAAAGACGGACTCCAGACGAGTTGCTGTGTCAGTCAGGTATTTCATTATTAGCAATTTTTAAATCGCAGTCCTAAATCGTTCTCCCCTCCTATAGGTGACTGTAACTAGCGCCTAGAAAAGTTTTTTTTTTTAGAAAATGAAGGTATTTGTTTTTTTTTTTTTTGTGTATCTTGTGACTTGATAGGGTGATAGGAGGAAATTGTTTTTAGAAAGTATGAATAGAAAGAAGAGAAAAATATGTTGTTGATGAGTGATCGGAAAAAGAGGTGGCTTAGCTAGTTAATGGCGTTATGATGCAAAACAGTTTTTGTTTATTTCGCTAATGTATGATAATGATACAAATGATAGTCAGCTTTGGAGGTGAGCGATGGAAACTATCATGCATTAATGGTTGGAAGTCTGTTGATAAGTATTTAAACTATCCTTTAATATGAATAATGAATATCTATGTGCTAATAAACAAGAGTGTGTGGAAATCTTTCCTTGATATGTCTTTAAGGGCTGTACTGTTACTAATGAATAATTTTATGAACGGAGATCATTCTCTGAGATATAGTGATTATGTCACTATAATAGTCATGTTACAGTAGGCTAGATAATCAAGGTAGTTATCAGTTCCCCCAGGTAAAGTCATTGTCCTGGTGTAGTGGCTGCTACTGCTAGAAGGTGTGGGCGTAGCCGAGGTCCACCCCTGTCTCCACCCTGCTGGGGGTGTGGAGAGGTCGTCGTGGGAGTCAATAGTGACCCGAACTGCCACTGCACCCGGGTCTGGTTCATATAGATCTGTCTTCGAGAGAGATTGTGATGGTTCTCTCATGCAGCTAGTGAAGTGTTTTCATTTTTATAATATACAATATCCAATTTTCTTCTTTTCTTTTTTTTTTTAAATTTCGAATCTTTGCCAAGTCATAATCATGATGGAAGAATTTTTTTTTTTTTTTTTTTTTTTTTTTTTTTTTTGCTGTCCCAACCTCTGCGCCACCTCAGAGGCAGTAGTGCACCCACGCCGCTCATTCCGACACCCCCTCTACAGCCACAGCCCGGTCGGCCCCGCCACAGCCCCGGCACCGGCAATCCACAGGGAGCAGTCAATGTCAAGCCGTCAAGAGGCAACCCACCGGAGAGACACTGCACTGCTGCCGAGTCACTTCGGTGGTGTTCAGTGGCGCCTGTTCTGATCTAACATACGCAGGACACCACCTACTAAGCCCCCTACTGACGACAATAATTGCTTAGTCGCGGAGCCGGCGTGAGTGAGCTCTCCCTCCGGAGTGCGCCACCACGCCCGTCCAACGATAGCCCCCATGGACTCGCCGATACCGGTGACCCGGACGGAACCAAACCAAGGCCACAGACGTGGAGAGGACATCGTAATTGAGGTCACCATGAGAGCAGGGCATGAAGGGCCACAGAATTTGAGACTTTTTTTATGCTGATCGATGAGAATGAGGGTGATTAGATGATGATGCTACGGATTTCCATTTCGGTCTGAGACTACATGACAGGGCTGTACTCTACGCTTCCTTTCATAATATATCCCGGCGTCAACCAGGCCCGAGAGATACAGACACCTGCAGTGTTGGTCAGGAAATTTGAGCAACACTCTCAGAAACGCATCCATTAAGTGGATGAAACTCGACTGTGTGGTCCCAGTCTTCCCAACTGAGCCCGCAGCAAACTCAACTCTGGGTAGGAGCCGGTCGAGGCAGAAAAACCCACATGACTTCTGATGGGATTCGAACCCACGACCTCTCAGCCGGGAGTCCGCGACGCTAACCACTTCGCCACGGCGGCTGGTCATGATGGAAGAATTGTTAACCTACACTTGTTTTCCTCCACTACTTAATCGTTCAGCATTATATTGTTTGGTCAATCAGTGGGCGATTGCATCTCTTAGGAGATCCAAGTAAAGGTTGTTCTGCACAATTCTTAGCTGCTGACGATGCTTGGGTTATTGAACAGCAGAGCTGACCACTTGGACTGTTCTATATTTTATGATCTCCCTTGCATCCTTAAATTGATCATCAAGCATAGACTCAAAGCTTATCTCCTACATTTTATACTGTTTGCATAATGTTTTTTTTTTTTCAGCAACTTTTTTTACCTCTTCACACTTTCGTTTTATTTTATTCTACTACTTTTCACTGGCTGCTTTGGGGGTGCTGTTGGATTCTTCTTTGAACCCTTGGTGGTGAGAACACCACAGAATTACGGACTGTGGTGTGTCTCTATTTCACGCCAAGAGCACAGACAAAATTAGCTGTGTTTCCCTGATGAGTTTGATCCAGCAGACGAAAGGCCTAGGAGTAGGCGATACACATATATCTGTCTTCGAGAGGGATTGTGATGGTTCTCTCATGAAGCTAGTGAAGGGTTTTCATTTTTATAATATTCATTTTCCCATTTCCTTCTTCTTTTATTTTTTTAAAATTTCCAATCTTTGTCAAGTCATTATTAATGATGGAAGAATTGTTAACCTACACTTGTTTTTCACCACTACTTAATTGTTCAGCATTATATTGTTTGGTCAATCAGTGGGCGATTGCATCTCTTAGGAGATCCAAGTAAAGGTTGATCTACACAATTCTTAGCTGCTGACAATGCTTGGGTTATTAAACAGCAGATCTGACCACTCAGATTGTTCCATATTTTATGATCTCCCTTGCATCCTTAAATGGATCCTC
Organism: Conus betulinus; assembly: GCA_016801955.1. Lineage (NCBI taxonomy): Eukaryota > Metazoa > Mollusca > Gastropoda > Neogastropoda > Conidae > Conus > Conus betulinus. The sequence continues at coordinate 24,080 of JADBJO010005649.1, read as the reverse complement.
AAACATAGGCTCAAAGTTTATCTCCTACATATTATTCTGTTTGCATAATGTTTATAGTTTTTCAGCAACTTTTTACCTCTCTCCACACTTTCGTTTTATTTTATTCTACTACTACTTTTCACTGGCTGCTTTGGGGGTGCTGTTGGATTCTTCTTTGAACCCTTGGTGGTGAGAACACCACAGAATTACGGACTGTGGTATGTCTCTGACGCCAAGAGCACAGACAGACATAATCAGCCGTGTCTCCCTGATGAGTTCCGATCCAGCAGACGAAAGGCCTAGGAGTAGGCGATACATATAGATCTGTCTTCGAGAGGGATTGTGATGGTTCTCTCATGAAGCTAGTGAAGGGTTTTCATATTTATGATATACACATTTTCCCATTTTTCTTCTTCTTCTTTTATTCTTTTTTAAATTTCCAATTTGCCAAGTCATTATTATAATGATGGAAGAATTGTTAACCTACACTTGTTTTTCACCACTACGTAATTGTTCAGCATTATATATATATATATATATATATATATATATATAGTGCTGAACAATTACGTAGTGGGGTAAAACAAGTGCACACACACATATATATATATATATATATATATATATATATATATATATATATATATAAAAGCTTTTAAGCGAAAATTTTATTGGAGAATACACTATTTAAAATGAAACTGTTTACTTCTGTTTTTTTTAAATTTTATTTTACTCCAAGTATATATATATATATATATGGTGAGTTTTGTGTATTTGTGTTTTGATGGCTCGGGCAGCATAAACAAGAAAACGTCGACTTGTTGCCTGACTGTCCATGTTTCGAATGTGTGGGTGTGTGGGAATTAGAAATCGTACACGCATCCGAATTTCGGTGAGTCAAACACACAGACACACACGCACCAACGCATCCGTAACAACTCTAAAGCCACTGGTGTGTTACTCATATAGGATGCTGATTGGAGGGTGGTTCCATACATCAGATGGAGATAGCCCTCTATCTTTTTCATGACTGATACGCATTGAACGTATGTCAGTAGTCAGCATCAGATCTCAAAACTTCGCGTCGCAATGGAATAGCCAAACAGACAGTGAACAAGAACTCGCCAAGCTTGTTAAACGGCTGAATGAAATATCAACGAGATCTAGCGTGGACATCAGCCCTGAGCAGACCCACGTGACAGCTATCCACAATACCACCATCACTCCTGAAGTTACTGTGCAGGGACAGAAGACAGGGACTGGTCATCCATTCACTTCTGTGGAATCATCATTCACAGCGAGGGATCCCCATAAACATTCTCTTTACTTCAGCAAAGACAACATTAGCATCGCCCAGACTGAAACCTGTAAGGAACGAGGACAACACCTTCATGAACAACGATCAGGATCATGCGTGCCTTTTTTCTTTATTCTGTCTTCATGCTTGCATGTGAGACATTGACCTTCACAGCGGATCAGGAGAAAAAGAGGCTATGGAAATTATGTAATGTTGCAGGTTACACTGGTCAGATCACCAACGATGAAGAGTGTAAAATCCCTCATGCAGCATGTCGAACCAAAGAATGTCTGCTGACCTAAATTAAGAAAAAAAACACTTCGCTGGCATGGCCACGTGACAAAGCCAAATGTCTCGCTAAAACACAATTTCTAGGGGTCTGTTGAGTAAGGGACACAAGAGGAGGCGACAGACCTGTGGACTGACAACACCACAGAACAGACAGGGACGTTGCTTTGGGAAAACCAGTCCTTGGTAACAACCAGCAGAGCTGGAAAAATCTGGTGACTAGTTCTTCAGTGCAGCATCCTAACGGCCCTGTTTAGAGTTCAGAAGAGAGGGGGGAGATGGCGAGAATTTTGCTGTCAGAATTTGTTTTTAGATTTTATCACTGAATGTGCATGTCGCTTATTTTGTTATGTTCCTCCCTTTTCCCACTACCTCATACCATTTGTAAGAGATGATGTAAACAGAAGAGTACGGATGCACAACCATCTATTGCACACGAGCAGTTGAATCACATGTCCTCTGAGCAGTGTACTATGTCAGTATGAGTTTGTAACCATTTGAAGAGGTTAGCTTCATGCAATTTTCTTCTATTTTCCGCCCAGGTGTTGAAAGTATACATGAAAGGGTTAATAGCGGAGTTCAAGGCAGTATAAATATAGCCAGGGCAACATTCACTTCTCCTGGGATTGGAACATCAGTCTGTGCTAACATTCCGCACAGTCCAACGGGAAACCAGCACAGGAAATCCGTTATTGCAATACTAATCAACCGCCGTGCTATGGTCATATCACGGGACACTTTTGTTGTGTCCGTTTGTAAGGTATTACTCTGTATTGACCAATAGACAATGGCTTGTCCTGAAGAAATGAGTAGAAATAAGGTGAAATTAAAGACAATTAATACACTGAAAGAATACAGTCTTCCTTTGAAGTCCTGTCTGGTCACTGGCAGTGGAATGCAGATACCTGACCGGCTGTAAAACCCCCAGTCGGTGGTCATTGGCAGTAAAGGTATAAAGGCTAAAACCCAACCAACCAACCAAGTTAACAGACAAGTCAGTGCTGCTGATGTTCTCTCAAATCTCAGAGTGCTGAATGGAAACGAAGGACAATAAAACGGTCCACAGTGATGAGGCAGATGACCAGAGCTGACACCTCACTGGACAGCAGGGACAGACAACCTGCCACCTTACAGGTGACACTGCTTTTCCACGTGTCATCATAATGGAGATACCTGCCACGGTACCGTTCATCAGCCACTCCAATCATAGCCATGTAGACCCCCATCAGAAAGTCGGCCATGGTCAGGTTGATGACAAACACACTAAAGCCACTGGAAGAGGTCATGGATCTGGCAACCAAACGTGCACAGAAACAAAAGACATTGCCAGTGAGAGACAGACAGACAGGTGATGAGCCACAGAAACGCACGGTAGGCCCATGATTGTAGTAAATCTTCACAGGAAGATATTTCATCCTTAGGGGCGTGGCAAGAGGACTCATCAAAATAATGCGGGACTATTTCACCGCAACATAATTTATAATTGTCTGTGTGTATAACAGATAACTGAAGAAGATGTTCAAACAAATCATTCGGAAACTTCTCTACCGGGCTGCCAACTATATAGAGTTCGCTGAGCGCTGGTGTGTACTGAAACCCAGCAGGACTGATTGTATGTATGTAGGTGGAAGTCAAGTTCAGTTTCTGGACTCCAGGAAACAGAGAGAAGACTGTGGTGTCCAGCAGGGTCAGCTTGGTGAAGGACAGGTCTATCTGGGTCAGGGCACTGTGCATGGTGACAGAGGAGAGATCAGTGTGCAGGTGGGTGAGAGGATTGTTGGACAGAAATAATATTTTTGCAAGTTTTTTAAAACCAGGAAAGAAGTCATATTGACAAGCCATAGTTTATTCTGCGAGAGATCAAGTGCCCTCAGATTAAACAAACGTGTCAAAGGCAAGAGAATCAATGAACACTGGGCAAGAATAAGATAAATAAGATAGACGTTGTCTTTCACGTCAGACAGCGTCATACCTGAACCTGTGGCGTCCAAATAACGGATTGCAGAGGACTGTGCTGCAGAGAAAGGCTGAGGGCACAGAAAGGAGTGACCTTGACACTGACAGCCATCAGGACAGGTCACGTCACACAATAACTCATCATCACGCAGTGGACAGTACGACCAACCGTCACACAGGTGATCGCTATGAACACAGATCTTTGAAGCTCTGCACCTGAACAACCCGGGGCATGTTATTTCTTCACATCGCTCTTCGTCCTGGAGATCGATACAGTCGTGCATCCCATTGCATCGTGTGTAGACAGGCAGGCAGTCCTCATAGTCTCCAGGACAACGGTAGTGGCTGTCAGGGCAGGAGTCGTTGGGATTCATGGGGTGGAAACAAACTGACTGCTGCCATCAAAATTGACTAGCGCTGCAGTTGATATTGAATCTGTCATAACGAATGGAGTTTTGTAAATCCCCTCACAGTTTTCTTCGTCTGACCGATCATAACAATGTGGCATTAGATCACACACCTTGTCATAGGTCACACATTGGTGGTCAGAACACGTGTATTGTTAGTACATGGAGGATGGTCACAGAATGACTCGTCACTGTTATCCTGACAGTCAGAGAGGAAGTCACAGACCAGGCTGAATGCTATGGTGCTGAACTGATCGTCACATGCAAATGTGGGGTGAAGACCAAGAGAAAGCCAGTCAGTGTGTGACTGTGAAGTTGGAATATTGCAAGAACTGTGCACTGAAGGAAGAGTGGATCCATACAGGAAAAATGCATAGGTCACATGACTATCATTGCACATTGCCATGGAGTTTTGCCTCTTGGGCAGCATGAACTGTGCAGAGTTCAAGGTGATTGACGGTAGCTGTTTATGATGAAAAGTGTTTCCTGTCATGTTCGTTTTTATTTCACACATTACTTTGTCTACGAAATTAGAACACAAATTTAGTTTTGACAGAGGACACATATCCAGAATTAAGCACCGTGTATCGTCTGTATCAATTTGTGTACCCGTTAAAGTAGTAGAATGATGAAAGACAACTGTTTTCTTATTAATAAGACTGTTTATGTACATGGCATTCCAAACAGTATTTCTATAGTACAAGCCACTTACTGTTTCTGTCAGCACACTGGGGTGAGGTTGGCTCGTACTGAGAAGCTTGCTGCACCAGTCAGGTACACACTGGGGAATGCCTAGCCTGCCTCCAAGTGACCTGCAATAGTCGTCAGCTTTTTTTGTTGACATCCTCTTGATCACTTTCATATGCATGCAGACCGTTGACCAGTTTGTAACAACGGTTGCAGAATGCCACCAGACCCTTACACTCAGAACTGCTGTAGGGACAGTGTTCTGCTTCGTCCTGCCCACCTTCACATTCTGTCATTAGGTTACACTCCACATGATGCTGAAAGCTGGGGTAATAGTCTACAGAACAATTCCATAAACTGGTGGGTAACATTTGAGGCACTCTCCCCTCAGGATGAAAAAAAACAAAAACGTTCATGTGACGTACTATTGGAGGAAAAAATCTTTGTACCTGAACCATTAGCTTTGTGGCCTTGATTACCTTAGGCAACAGGTTTTCATTATAAAGGTCCCACACCTGTTGCCTGCACAACTGGTGGTTGCTGCCATTGATGAGGTTAAAAGCCAAGACTTCACGCTGGGGCAAGGCTCTTTGCTTATAACTGATCATGACTGAATGCTTGTGTGGAACCGTGACATACGTCGTCAAGTAATAAGAGTATCCTTCACCCATCTGCTTTTCACTGTGAGATACCCAGAGGAGGAGGACGTCATGATCTGAGCCAGATATTCTGAACCACCATCTTCATCAGCATCTGTTACAGAAGCATGTGAGTGTTAGGAGTTTCATGACAACAGACGAACACACCAGCTTGGATCTATTTCAAGAAGGTTTTCTGTTGTCCACCAGTCTCCTTAAAGCAACTTTTTTTCTTTTTTTTCCTCCTATATTTTTTTCTCCATCTTTTCCTTTTTTGTATACTCGTCTTTCCGTCTCCATTGACTCTCACACATCGCACAGATCTGTCGGATTTCATTGCCGATGGACAGTCTAATACGAACTTTAGTAATACACGTTTGATACAAAGCGTCTAGGTTTTTTTTTTCATGCACTGGTGGTCGATGTGATGACACTTTCACCCTCTGGAGAAAAACGATAACAACAACAGCAACATCGAATCCGTTAAACACACACACACACACACACACACACACACACACACACACACACACACACACGCACACGCACACACACACTATGATAATGGATTTAGAGATTTGTTACACATCGTCTCACCAATTGGCTATTTCTCGATGAAGCCAGCCTTATAGCGAAAAGAAAGGGTCCACAAGGAAGACATGAAGAAAGCCCAGAAGCGAGACAGTAGTAAACATACGAAATACATAGTTTTTCCCTATGATATGGAAGCACCAAAAGACGTGAGTAGAAAGAAATATTATCTGGAAGTTGAAAATGATTGTTAGTAAAAGTCTCGGTTTTTTTTTCTGTGTGCAGGGATTTTCTCCGTCAAAGTAGTTGCCCCTTTAGTCCCCTATGTGGAAAACAACAAACAAACAAAACAAATAAACAAACAAACAAACAAACAAAAAACAAAAAAAACAAACAAACAAACAAACAAAAAACAGAATAAATTAGTGTCAGACAGTGAAAGTCAAAGACGGGAATGAATGAATGAAACGAATATTGACTGACTGAGGTCTCAGTTAGGTTGGCATGGGCTAAGAGTGGAAGACTAACCACTGAATTGTGGCCTTAAAGTGCAATGTTGGTCATTTGGTAACAGTGTGGTCTGGTGGCCAACTCGAAGAATACGTGTTTATGTGACCTTGTTGGCCTTTTCTGATTAAGTCATTAGAAAACCTTGTTTCACAAGGTTGAAGCTGTAGGGCTTGTTATGCTGATTAATGTGTGCTAATCTTTCGTGAAGTCTCGCTATGAGAAAGACAAAGTGGTGAACGAAAATTCTGAAGAAATGATTGAACTTTACTGTAAATATGCTGGCAAAA
>JADBJO010005649.1:0-12500 GCA_016801955.1 Conus betulinus | reverse complement strand
CTTTTTGAAAATCAATGGTAAGCTTGCCCGAAGGGCACACACACACACACACACACACACACATATATATATATATATATATATATATATATACATACATATATATGTATAATATATATATATATATATATATATATATATATATATATATATATATATATATATATATATATATATATATATATATATATATATGTGTGTGTGTGTGTGTGTGTGTGTGTGTGTGTGTGTGTGTGTGTGTGTGTGTGTGATTCTTTTCATAAAGATTAACTGTCTCACAGTCAAAGACAAGAAATGATAACCTAGCCTCGAAAAAGTACTGAAGCAAATCGAATGGCATTTTTCACTTACTTGCAGAGGATGGTTGTTAAGCCCTTGCTTTTCAAATTGAGTTTTTATTTGTGACGTGACAGTTGTATGCTTTGATGTATCTGGCGTTAGCTCATATATTATAAGTGTATTTATGATTTAGCATAAAGGTATGTCAAACTGTTTTCCCCATGGGAAACGACTCGTGAACCGTTCGGTACTTTATGCGGTATTCAATGCGGGTATTCTTTTTCTCACTACACGCCTTTGTGTCAGTTATGGAAGCATAAGCGTTAAAATTAGGCAAGATAGTACAGAAGATATTCAACCAGCCTCTGTGTTCAAAAAGGTGTCAACCTTTTAAGGAGTAACAGAGGGTTGACGGCACAAGTTTGTTTCCTAAGAAAAAAAGATGCTTGGAGAGCTAAAAAAAAACAACAACTAACTTCAAAGATTTTCTGGAGTAAATAGGTGTAACGAATGACAAAAAATGTTTTTTTTTGTATAAATAAACAAAAATCAGCTTCTAAGTATTTAATCCGAAGTGTCACACAAATTGATGACGTAATTATGTTGCTAGTCGAATGGAGAAAATGTGACTTACATGAACGTCTAGGTTCTCATCGTACGGACCTTGTTGATCAGCAATGGATTGACTTCAGGCCTTCCACATACTTGCAAAATAATGCTATCTTTCACAACAACAAAAATAGCATAACAGATTCAAAGAAGAAAACAAATACATGAGTGTTTCAGAGCACAGCACCTTCAAAGCAATGAATGTTCTGCAGAATAGCGTCAAAAGTCATGTGTCATATATATCAAGTCGGCATGTGGTGTTGTAACTTACAATGTCGTCCTCTGTCAGTCAAGGGAAAGACTGCAAGAACAACATGACAAGGCGAGAGAGAGCATATGTATACAGTCAAGTTGACATTGCCGTCAGTCAATGAAACAAACTGCAAGAACAATATGGACATGCGTGAGTGTGGTCGTGAATACACTCAAATCGACTTAATGTGCAAGAGATTGGAATGTCGTCATTAATTAGTCAATGAAGAAGCTATCAAAAAGAAAACAAAATCCTTGGCATGAAGAATGTGTTGGATCTTTTGACATTATCCTGTTTTCTGATGAAAAGAACGCCACGGGATGGGATAATGTCATTGGGTTGAGGCACAGTTTGGCCCAGAACCTATTAAGTAGCAATGATGAAAGGGGAAACAACTAGTAGGCCCACTGTAGAGGGTTCTTTTGGCACTGGGTGTTTATGATACTGGCCTTCGAGGAGGTGACTGTAACGTCATTTTCGGAAATGCATGGATCATATTATGTAACCTATATTTATTTATATATCACCAGTAAAATAATACACCACCGAATCCCATCAGTGAATCAGTTCAGAGATGAGTCCCCGCCAAAGCATGGAACCATCTTCAACCATTTTACGACGCTACGTCCGCCACAACTGCATTGAACACACACACACACACACACACACACACACACACACACACACACACACACACGCGCGCGCGCACACACACATATACACACACGCGCGCGCAAGCGCACATGCACGCGCGGGCGTGAGCGCGCACACGCATGCACGCTCGCACGCACGCATGCACATAGGTAAAAAGTTAGGGTTACTAAATATTAAAGATATTATTACAATCCTATACTTGAGGATCCAAGACAAATGTGAGGAAGGTCAAAATGTTTCTCTGAGTTTGAGTGGTCAGCTCTACTGCTCAATAACCTGAGCATTGTATGTCACATCACCGCTGACAGTAACCATCCATCGTGCAAAATCGCCTTTAAATGAATCTTCTAACACATATCCCCAATGGTCCAGTAGACAACGGTAGGCCAAACAGGGTAATGCATGCTGAATTACTCCAAAATCCAAGAGACACCAAAGATGGTGCACGATGATGTCTTATGAATAAGGCCAACAAAAAAAAAATAAAATAAAAAAAAAAGAATTCTGGTTAGACCTTAATGTGTCTGGAACCAAAACAAAATCGAAGAAGAACGTCAATACGCTTATCTGATGGATTTGTCTTTGGTACTCGACGGCATTCGAGATGTTATTAATATATAGATGGGAACAGGAGCGAGGCTTGTCCAGGAGCAGAATATCTCTTTCAACAAACAACACACACATTCTACAAGTAAATGTGTCCAAATGTAACTACGAATTGCCACAGTTTTCAGCAAACCAGGGAGTGGTGTATGGAGAGTGTGAGGGTTCCACAATATTCTGTAATCTGCATGTGAAGGTGAAAAATGGCATGTATGTACGTGCTCAAGTTCGACGGCTGAGATACTGGTGTGATTTAATTCATTGGAAAATGGGGATTTTCTTACAATTTTCAGCTTCAAGCGAGGTCGAAGTAGAATGTGGTGTTCACAGTCTAGAATACATGTTGTTTAATTCGTATGCGAATTCAATGTGGATAGCAAGCCTGAATTATCCAATGACTGAAGTTGATTTTAAGACAATGAAAAGTAAAACATTAGTTACGCACTATATGGCAAAGTATTCTGGATATTTATTTGTGCCATATGAGGTTACCTACACTCATTTGATGGAGAAACTAACAATGGATCATAATTGTATTATTATGGTGAGCGTTCTTCAGTCATTTTACCTTCAGTCTTGTTTTGAAATCGGCAAGTTACAAGTGATTTACAGAGAACGCAATACTTCTGAGAGAATACACTGCGCATATGTGCACTGAGCGTTCAGCACCAGCTTCTGTATTTGTCACCTCAACCATTACATTTCAATTCAACCATGACCCTTTCAACATTGAAGCTCTTGTAAAAAATTCAATTCTGTGGTTTGTGTGATAGTAACCATCCTCAAAGAGTACCGAGTGGACTTCTTAATTGTTCTGTGAATTATTATTTCAAATTTCAGAAGTTTCTGCATTGCAATCTGAAGACAGAGTGTGAGGATGGGCAGGATGAAACAGAACAGTGCCCCTTCAGTGGCCCTGGCTGTCAGGGAATGGTGGCTTCACGCAACAAATGCTTCAAAGAGACTGCGTTTGATGCGGGTTTGTCATTGAAGCATGTTGATTATACATGCCGGAAGATAGGTAAGAGAATAGCTTCAATAAAAACTAGACAGGAACTAAAACAAAACCTACATATATTCAGAAACTATTTTCTGTTCCGTGTAACTTTGGGTTACACTTCAGGCTGGTACTCTGTACCTTTTACATATAGTAGGCTTCGTCACTGGCTTGATAAAACCATAATTTACAACTTGAACCACTTCAGGCGCAGTGCGTTCTACTGGCACAGACCATCAAGGAAAAGGAAGTACGGGGACTGGACAGAACGCGGACTACACGAACAGCCCATTTCTTCATCAACAAGTCATACAGTACTGTGTGAAATGGAGTCACAGCTACTGAGCAAGTTTCCCTCTCAAGCCGTGTTCAGGCATTTACAGTTACCTCTGCCTACACTTAGAAACACTCAACAGAGTTATTGGTTTGTACAGATAGTCCCGTGACCCATACTTTCCTACATTGTAACAGTCATTGTGCGAATGCAAGCTACTCACAGTCCTTTGCTTTTCTCAGTGTGAATGATGAGCGAAACACCAGGTTAGCCTCTGTCAGCAGATATGTGAAATGCACAAACCCCATGTTCAGTTGTGATGATGATCTCACATTAGTACATTACACCCTTGTTTGTGATTTGAGACAAGACTGTCCAGATGATAGTGATGAATCATTCTGTGAACACCCTCCATGTGATGGCTTTCTGTGTTGTAATGGTCAATGTGTATTGCACAGCCAACGTTGTAATGAGCACTCTGATTGTCTGGATGATTCTGATGAAGTGGACTGCCAGCAGCAGAATTCGTCATGTACATACTGTACTCCAACAACAGATGTCAGGAAAGATTATCAATGTCAAATTAACCTGGATGGTACTGGTTATTTCACCCAGCAGGTGATGAAAGTAGATGAGCCTTGTGCTGACACCCACTACCGTTGTACATCGGAAAGGTTATACTGTCTCCCTGTCTATACTCGATGCAATGGATTTTCTGACTGTGTTTATGGAGAAGATGAACAAGACTGTGACAATGTGCAATGTTTGGGTTTGTATCAATGTCGAGCTTCCAGCATTTGTATGCATGAAGATCATCTTTGTGATGGCTGGGGTCAGTGCCCACGGTGGGATGATGAGCTGTTGTGTGATATGACTTGTCCTGAAAAGTGTCTTTGTCAAGGGCATTCGTTCCAGTGCAAAAGTATGTTTCCTGCTGATCTGTTCTCACAACTCAGATATCTTGACGCCACAGGATCAGGCATGTCACTCACAGGTGTCAGTTCAAATACCTATCTCACATTTCTGAATCTGTCCTCTTGTTCTGTATCCAACATTTCAGCTTTTAAGCTTCCCAATTTACAGGTCATTGATCTTACTAACAACGCTTTGACACATTTAGACATGACAGCTTTTCAACAGCTATCAAATTTAAGAGTCTTACGAGTAGCAAGAAACCCTGTCAAGTCCCTCACTGTACACAGATTACCGAAACGGATTTATTACTCACTGATGAAACTAGACACATATCGCAAACAAACCTACGTGTACTGCATAATGAATTGCTTGGTTACATGCCTATGATCATCTATTTTAATATCTCTTTATCTGTGATTAAGGTAATTGGATCTCTTGGTTTAAAGAACATGCCACGCCTGATAGAAATTGATACTAGGTTTAACCCGGTTAAGGAATTTCCTTTGGATCTGTTTTCAGGGTCTCATTACCTTCGAAAGATCCATACGTCAAATCATAGGTTTTGTTGTAAACAATTGCTGCCAGAGCAGTCGGGTGAATAAAGTGTCTAGCTCCACACACAGTGCTTCCTTCATGCACAAAGCTGATTCCATCAGCCCTGTACAGAGGGTTCTTCTGGATGGTCAGTTTGTGTGCCACTTTAGGGTGCTTGTGTTGCTCTGTAAGTGTACTTAGATTCAGGGAAGTTTTTGAAGGCAGTTTGATTATGATCGTTAATTTGCTGTTTTCCAAATCATGTACAGGATGTCATGTCACCATTATTGCTGTAGCTAATGAAGTATTTGGTATTCGTTATATGCAACTCGAAAAGACATGGACCCACAGCATATGTTGTAAGATGGCTGGATTTCTTCTGTATCTGTCGTGTGAGACGTCGGTATTGTTCCTTGGGTTCATTACTATGGAACACTTCATTGTTATGTGCTGCAGTAAGGCTACATGGAAGATAAAGCAAGGGTCCCTGACAACAGTTTGTGTAGTAGTTTGGTGCCTTGGTGCTGTTTTATCATTAATACCATTTCTACCTGGTTTGTCCCATTGGGGTCTTCATGGGCAGTCTGGACTATGCCGACTGGCATTATTTGACAGATATGATTCTGACCAACATTTTCGATGGCTGAATGTTGTTGTGGCTGTCAATGCCATGATCTGCTTAGCAATAATGGTTGGCCAGCTTGTCATCTACAGACGAACGCCCAAATTCAGGGTCATACTGGATCCCACACGAAGGTCTGTATATTCCTCAGTCCACCTGACTCGGACAATGGCGACAATGGACATTGCTACCTGGCTGTCTTTTGGCTTTGTTTTGATCATGGCTACAAGTGATGTTCCTGCTTTTTTACCCAAATCCTTGAGGCCTTGGTTGTATTCATGTTTCCACTCTCTGCCGCTTTTGACCCATTTCTCTACGTGCTGACTTTGATCATGCAGCAACGACAGCAGGTACTGGAAGAGAAAGTGATAAAAATGTTAAAAGCTCGACTGGTTTCGTTCGAAAAACAAGGCAAGTAGACCAATGGCCGAACGGATCACGCATCAGGCTGCACAGTGAGGGAACCATGCAGTGTGTAGTTCATGTCACAACCTTTCCTGTAAGAAAGTGATTGGCTGGGTAACCTGAGGTAATGGCTGCAGCCATGGGTCTCTAGCACTAAGAGTGTGAAACATCATCACTGACTTTTACTTTTTAGTTTGTAACTAGGCTGTGTGAGATCACTGGCAGATGTATCTCATGCACTTGGATATTAGTGGCAATGCAATGTCCTGGACAGATGGTGGCAGTTATCAAATCGTGTTTCTTACGATCGTTGGTGAATGTCTGCACTCCTCCATAGAATGGAAGCAGGGGAAAGCGGTCTTCGCTCTCCTGTCACACTCAGTGATGTGGGCACTCAGCTCATTGGTGGGGTGGGGGTCAGAGGGCGAGACATGACAAAGATTGACAGCGTCGTCAGCTGGCGAAGATCTAACGCTTCATTTGAGTGGTCAGACGACGGACATGCTCCACTCCCCCAGCCATCCCTTTCCTGCCCCTGAGAGAGAGAGAGAGAGAGAGGAGAGAGAGAGAGCAAGTGCATTGTAGGAAAGGTTGGTACATGGACTACACACTGCATGGTTTCCTCACTGTGAAACCTGCTAGCAAGAGCGAATCACACGAGTTGTTCTGAAAAAGACCCAGTCAAGTGTTACCAATTGTTGAAGGTTCATTTTGAGAAGAGTTATTATTCTCCATTCACCTATTCAAGCAAATATTGTTAGTTAGGCAGAGCTATCTACCAATGCAGATATGAATACTTACCTCCCTTTACTCTTTTCAGTCTGACACAAGAGCAGTGTATATATATATATATATATATATATATATATATATATATATATATATATATATATAATTACAAACAAAGCTTGCTCTTATATATATGCATATATATAACACACCTCTCATCGGTTCTCTGCTAACGAGAACCACGGACATTTAGCAAGTGCGAATCACACGAAACATTCTTTTCATCCAGTCTCGCCAAAGAAAGGCAGAGTCAAGGACTGTTTGATTTTTCAACAGCGCCTAAGTACAGAAGCCTCTGAGGAGGTCCAGAGCCGAAACGTTGGAAAGAAAAACTTGCTTCTTTACTCATCCATTGTGTGGTTCTCTCTCTCTCTCTCTCTCTCTCTCTCTCTCTCTCTCTCTCTCTCTATATATATATATATATATATATATATATATATGTATACTGCATGTGCAGACTATTCCATCTCTTTCTGGATTTTCCTGACAATTAGATGATAGATCACCCACCCTTCCCACCAACACTTCTCCCCCGCCGCCATACGTCGCCCCTTCTCAACCTGACTCCACCCCAGGGAATGGGGAATCACAGCAACAAAGAGCATATACCCAGAAAACATCACTAAAGATAGAATGGTGATGCCTGGAAAAATCAATCAGTCCAACAAAGACAATGGTCACCTCTTTATTAATGCTCTACTCAGAACTGCAAACAAGCTGGAACTCATGGACAACAGTCAGGAAATAGAAATGCTTAGCATGACGAACCTGTTCAGCGACTTTGCACTGCTTTAAAGAAAGTGTGTCCACAAGGGCACTATGGTGACATCACCATTTCAGTCTGCATGTTCATTTCAGTCCATGAACTGTTTCCTCTCATACGAAGATGCCAAGAAAAAATGACGGTGTTGCTATGGTCGAATATGTATTCTGAACTCTTATGTGTTTCATCATGGTAGAAGTGTTCATGTTTCTGTCACCCTTTGTATTTTTTCTATTCTTTTCATTTTCTTTGGTGTGTTTTTTTGCTTATTATTATTATTATTATTGTTATTATTAATATCTCTACTGATTTGATGCTAGGCTTCATGATCTGCCGAATTTTGTAAATGTTCTTAAGATTGGTACTTGACGAAAATTCTCTTCACCTGATGACTTCTAAAGTCAATCCCACCATGCCATGCGTTAACTGGATGTGAGAGGCAGACGACTGAAATATCCTGCATGTATGGAAGTACACTCAGGCACGCACGCAAACATGCTTGGCACACATAAATGCCAAACGTCTGAGTGTGTGCATGTTTGGCGCCCACACCCCGAATCTTTTCTTTCCTCCCTTACTCTCTCTCTCTCTCTCTCTCCTCTCTCTCTCTCTCTCTCTCTCTCTCTCTGTGACACGTGCGCGCGATCTCTCACGCTTTCGTGCATACGCATCCGCGCTATTCCTTTCACGTTCATCACTCCCTCTTTGAACTTGTTACTCTGAACCTTTTTTCTTGGCTACACAAGCCTGCCCTTCACATTACTTCCACTCTTTTTGATCGTGTCTGCACACTAGTGAAACATTAACAGAGAAATATATTCACAATGCAACCAGGCAAATGAATTGTTATCAATTGTTTCTCCTTTTGAAGAAAACAGGAATGACAGCGAACGATGAATTGTAGAAATATCAAGAAATGCGAACGTGCATACATGCAGACACAGGACAGATGTACACAGGCGCATGCGCATGAAAGTATGAACACACATCAAATATCTCTCTCTCTCTCTCTCTCTCTCTCTCTCTCTCTCGGCCTCTCCCTCCCTCCCCCTAACCCTCTCTCTCCCCTCTCCATGCATAACTAAATGCGTATAAACCATCTATTTTCTATTAGAATAATTCCAGTTCACTTTGTTCTTCCATGCTAGGTAGCATACAAAAATGCCAGGAAGCACAAAATGATGCTGGAGGAATGGCTGGGGGAAGGAGTTAACCACCGTGTTAGACAGATGAGTAGAGTTTCACCCATGTGCCTTTACGTCAGACCAAAGAAATGAGCAAAATAGTGACACAGTCTTCAGCTGGCCAGTAATAATGGCCACAGCAGAATCACAGCATTTCAAAGGTTACATATGGAGGTCACTATCTCTCTTTAATCCCCTGGTCCCCCCAAAAAAACAAAAACAAAAAACAACAACAAACAAAAAAAAAAAACGAACAACAAACAACAAGAAAAAATACCTACCTTTCCTTTGCAGTTGGCCACCTAAATAGTAAGATTGAAAAAAAAAATCCAACGGTCATCGTTTGCTCTAGTTAGAGACCTTTATAGGAGAGATGGACGACGTCTGCCCTTGAGGTGAGGTGACTCTGGAAGCGTTATCTTTTGTAGGTGGATACATTGCAGCCTGTGGTACAATATGATCTGGTGTCATGTTACAGGGCAGGATCCAGCCACAATGAGGAGAGCCCTACCCATCACACAGACCGTATTAGTGCTGCCGTGTGGTCAAAATAGAAGCGCTTGCAAGTCTTAAATTCTTGCGACTAGACCAAGGCAAGTTTTGAACGTAACCCCCCCCCAAAAAAAAACCCTCTAAAACCTGGTGTATTATTGACCAGAGACAATGTTAGATAACATGATTCAATAAAATATGGTCTAATCTAATCAAATTAATGTCATATCGTATCATGTCATATCATATCATACAATAAAAGCATGGTTTAATAAAATATGGACTAACCTACTGTAATTGATATCATACTATACAATCTGAAATGTGTTACCATAGAATAAAATACATGACATGCTTTGTTCGATTTGTTTAGACATATGAAATTACATGACACGACACAAGAAAATAATTATGCCGTAATGTTATACGATTTAATCTGACATAATATGGTATGATCTTTATAATGCATATCACCTACAATGTGTATAATGTATATACCAATAACAACCAATGGGAATGTACGGATGGAAATGACGTATATCTATGACGCATGAATAGGTTCACGTTTCTGCAACCGGGATTTTATTTAAAACGAGCACGGCTGAGCACGTGTAAACCATGAGATATGACCGAGGCGTTTAGCCTCAAGCATGCTTGTAATGCACTCGTCAGAGTGGCTGTTTTCCCAAACAGATCGTGGCTGTGTCCTTGCTGACTGAGGCCAACAATTACTTCCCCTGATAAAGGGTTTCGTCTGGTGGAGGTCTGCGTCGTCCCAAGTGCCTTTTACCACAGGAAGTGTTCCTCTTTCTTCAAATTTCAAAGTCTAAGTGTGTGCTTTAGAACACAGGGAATGGTGTCTGTCATGTAATGCAGAGCGATATTTCATATGCTACGCGATTACATGAAACAGTACAGATTAACAAAAAGATTATGATTCGTGCGTTACACCATAGGTTAGTCGTGTGACACAAGGGGAGCGTACTGGCTGAACGTGGCCCAGAGTTTGAGTGAAATTTTTAACACTGTTCACGCGATTTGAATATAAACAGGCGTTGACCTGTATCGGTGCGCACTCTGAGAATGGAACAGACGATTTAGATGAAGAAGAGGCGGACTGTGCCCAATGATAAAGGCAGAGGCCTAACACATACAGAAGTATGTGAATTGTAGTTGAATGACCGGTACTCAAGCCCTGGGCCGACTCCCCGTGCGGTAGAGGAGACTGGAGATCGGGCACTAAGGTGGATGCCGGGGGCTGCGCGCGTCCCCGGGCCAAGCTCCGATCCGCGGGAAGATCCAGGTTGGGCAAGAGTTTGTCGCTGACCAGTAGTTGTGATGTGTATGGGATCCCCGCACAGAGGAAGCCAGTTCCGACACCACAGAGAGTGTGTGTGGACACTTGCAGTGAGTAAACCTGCAATAGTGACTTTCAATGAAGCTGATTGGTTGCATCAGCTGAAAGAATCACAGAATATGAAAATATATAAGCTTTGATTGATGCCAGAGTAAAGAACCCCCATGGGATTTTAAAAGATTAAGGAGGGGAATAATCAAAATTGACCTTTGTTTGCGCCTTATGTGTATGGAGTAGATGCAGTTGTGTGCGGAGGAAAGACGTCAGGTTCGTGTGTGTATGTGCGTGCATGCATGGATATCCAACGTTTGACAGTGGTGACCCCGACGTGATTCGAACACGCAACCTTCTGCAAAATTCTGTTCAAATTGCTGAATAATTAATCAAGAAAGGAAGTATGGGGAGGGGTTTAAATGGAATTTTTACAATATAAAGAAAATTAGTGGGGGGGGGGGGGGGGAAGATGTATCCAAATAGAAAAGTTAATTGTACGTAATAATCAGCTGTTCCCACACAACATTCACTAATACCTTAAAAAGCAAATCATTTTTTTTTCCAATTCAAAATGGGGTGGGGAACATCACAACCAATGGGAGGGGTACGAAACAAAAACAAAGTTCCAAGTCGGGGTCAAAATTCTCGTAGCGGACGGGATCATGGCAGCCGGTTTGAACAGTCTGCTACTGGTGGTGGTCAGCAGTCTGGTCATTTGGGTGCAAATACCGGTACACCTAGAGGTGGTCAAACAGCGTCTAACTCTCGGTATCCGCGTAACCGTGGCCGACAGCGCGGACAGGCTCATAATACCTCAGGTACACCCGCAGGTTGTTACAATTGTGGTTGCTGGTTTCATAAAGCTCGGGATTGTCCATCTGTAGAACAGTCAGCAGTGAATGTCACAGGTATGTCAGGCAATGTTTCCGATCCATCTACTGTAGCCCATTCAATGGTGTCACATGTTAACACTGACGGCTTACTGGTTGAGTCAGGAACTGTCAGGTTGCACTACTGCAGGAGTGCGCCGTTCTTTTGTTCTTCCGCACCAGTTCACTGGTGAAGAACAACATTGTCGTTCTTTTGGAGGTAAGATTGAGGTTTTCCCTCTTGCTGTGGTCTCAGTTAGTACACCTTACTTTTGAGGGTGAGGTGTTTGCCTGTGTTATTGAGAACCCAGTAACGGATCTCATTCTTGGTAATCTTCCAGGTGTTACTTCAGCATGTTCAGGTGCTGGTGGATCTTTTGTCCCATGTAATGTGACTACTCGTTTACAGGCAGACAAGGAGAAACAGTTGCCTGTACCATTGTCAGTGCCTGATTTGTCTGTGCTGGATGTACAGCCTAAGGAATTTGCTGCTATGCAGAAGCGTGATGCCTCTTTGAGTCATTTGTTCTCTTCAGTTGTAACTGAGGTACCTTCCCCTTTGACTAAGCCTGTTTTTGTTTTTTTTAATGATGTTCTATGTCGCTTGGTCAAGGACAAAGGTGAAGTTTAAGCGTCAGGTGGTAGTTCCTCAGGAGTTACGTAACGTTGTGCTTCATACTGCGCATGACAGCATTTTTTTCTGGTCATTGTGGGATCAGACGTACTCTACAGCGAGTTCTTGCATCGTTCTTTTGGCCAGGAGTGTCTCAGTCAGTCAAGGAGTATTGTCGTTCATGTGATACTTGTCAGAAGACTGTGTCTCGTAACCGCGTCCCTTGTGCGCCGTTGCACAAGATGCCGTTGGTTTCAGTACCTTTTGAGAAGGTAGCGATGGATTTGGTTGGTC
>JADBJO010005648.1:136233-147358 GCA_016801955.1 Conus betulinus | reverse complement strand
ATTCCGTCATCCATCGACAACGTCTAAAGCCACCACCAGTGTGCGTGTGTCTTGTTGTCACGTTCTCTATCTCACACGCATACAATGGCCTGCTCTCTCCTGAAGACGGAATGGGATTCAACATCCGTGCAAGAATGGTTTTTACTATTATTATTATTTTTTTAAATGCAAGTGTTTATGCATGGGATTTCCGTTATAAATCCACGCCCCAAGGATTGGGAGGTGTGCTGGAGTTTGCAATGATGTTAATTCCAAGGAGAAAGAAGTCTGACAGGTCTCCAATACCTAAACAATAAACACGTAGGGTAGCTTTTTGGTCCCATAAGAAAACTTAACTCAGAGTAACTTTTATTCAAGACTGGCACAGAATTTTAAACTTGATTGAAGTCAGACAAACACAAAGACGAACAATCTAATTGGGGGGGGGGGGGGGGGGGGGGGGGGAACTAACAACCCCTCCGTCGTCACAGTATTGACTGCCAAATATTTGAACGTGAGGGTGGGGCGGGGGAGGGGGGGGGTGTTGAAGGTGAAGAAAATGGGAACATAAAATTAAGAGAAAATATATTATAAATATGAAAACTTTTCACTAGCTGCATGAGGGAACCATCGTAATCCCTCTCGAAGCCTATTTGTATTGCCTGCTCCTAGGCCTTTCGTCCGCTGGATCGGACTCATCAGGGAGACACGGCTAATTGTGTCTGTGCTCCTGGCGTCTCTCCAATACCTAGTTCATCTGAGGTTTGTGTGTCAGCTCACACTGTCCAGTGAAAGCGGTTGATAGTCGGCGCATTGCAGTGTGTCCTTCATGCGTGGTGTGAAATAGGTCTGCGGCGGGGACACTGCTGAACAATCTTTAATTGCTTAGAACCGTGCTAACAGCACTTGTTCCTGTAGGGCTGACACTAGAGAGAGAGAGAGAGAGAGAGAGAGAGGAGGGATGAGGGAGAGAGGGAGAGGGAGAGAGAGAGCACCAAAACACATTCTTCCGAATCCACTGTGACAAAAAATTACCACAAAGAAAAATAAAATAGAAGCAAACCTTGTCAAGTAAAAAAAAAAGAAGAAAGAACATACAATTCTAGAGAATAGTGACAAGCCACCAACACACCAACACTTTTTCCTAATCAACAACGACAAATCACGCCACCCCCCCCCGCCACCCCCCCCGTCCCCCCCCCACCACCCCCCCCCAAAAAAAAAAGAAAAAAAAAAGATAAAAACCTGTCAAGCCTAAAAGACTAAAGAGACCATAACACACAATAGTAGAGATTGTTGACAAACCCCACTGAACTACCAAAGTCAAATAAATTTCAGAAGACATCAGACTTCCATTTACTGTAACACAAATCAATCCAAAAAGTACTGTCTGCTAATGCCATATAGTGGTCTAATAACATTGCAGAACGGTTAGAGTGGAGTCCACCACAGTACCTGCCCAACGCTTCCTTGTTTGTCAGAGGAGAGCCTGCCTCAAAGGACTCACAAGGACAATACACTGAATAATAATAATATGAATACTTATACAGCGCCTATTCTCAGCTAGAGACCAAGCTCTGAGCGCTTTACAATCCACACTCGTTTACACATCGGGCTGCCGTCCTGGGTAGTGCCGACTGAAGAGCTGCCAGCTGGCGTTTTGTTCAGTCTTTTCCCGTGTCATCCAGTCAATATCGTCCAATATCGTTCTCTCAGTTTCCTTACTTCCTTCATTCTTTCCATTTCTCACGCAGGGTGCATGCTATGTGTAACTTGTCATCCATATCAATGGCCAAACTGGCCTTCTCTTCCGAAAGTTGGTGATGAGATTTTATGTGTGTGGAAGATGTTATGTGTGCGTTCACACACAGAACCTCGGTCTCATTCGAAGTCTCATTCGAAGGACTGTATGGAAATGGAGTTAGAACAATGTTAACTCCGAGGGAAAAATCCCCCTGTACCGAAACGGCCCAGCGGAGATTCGAACCCGCGAACCAGGATCACGAGTTCGGCGCTCTACGAACTGAGCTATTGAATGTCTAAAGAACAAAGGACTGGTGACTCTGCGGAGACGGCAGACCGGTAGACATCAGTATGCAAGGGAGACCACACGCCACAGTAAGGATTTTGCGCTCAAACGCTATATAATCCATGTGAGCGTTTTGAGGCCTACCATAAATTTGAGCCAGCATTTAATGTTAAATTGATAATTGATCAAAGAACAACTCCCTCTCCAATTATTTCCCTGTTTTGGGGGATTTTCACTGATGAAATAAAGAAAAAAAATCTTCAAATACACGACCTTCCCCTCAGTTGACACACATTTCTGGCCTTTGCACTCACCCGTAACCCTATCTTTGCACCAGCTCGAAGCGCCCAAATAGTCCCATTCCTTTGATTCTAACCTGTCTGCTTGGAACCACCTGGCTTGTACCTTGATGGCCATGTGAAAGAAAAAATGAGGAGAATCAACTTTCAGACACAATAAAATTTCTCAGAACAATCTAATTGCGCCAGTCTATAAACACTCGACTCTTTAGGCAAGGCCTTGGCGCATTAATTGTTGGTGTGCAGTCAGCGGGAGGGAAATCAGAAAGCAACGGAAAATGGAGAATTTCTAATGCAGAATGTTACCACGACGGGGGTATCATTTATAACTGAATGACATCGTTCCCCTTCTCTTCTCCCCTTACTCCCTTCGCAGCCACCACCACTTCCCTCCCTCCGACACAGCATGCAAGCGTTTAGCCAGCTGAGTTTTTAATCCCTCATTGGCAACAAACGAATAGCGGGAGACGAATGACTTTATGAAGATCTGGTACAAGCCAGCCATGAAATTGGGAAAAGGCATTGAAGAATATAGGAAAAAAAAAAAGAATGGAGGCTAGCCATCGAAAGATACAGGAAAAACCCCGAACCGATGAATATCAAATACGGACGTAGTAGAAATCAGTGGGACATAAGAAAGCCGCATGCACGCACACAAGTACACACACACGCGCGCGCGCGCGCGCGCACACACACACACACACACACACACACACACACACACACACACACACACACACACACACACACACAAACACATACACATAGAGATCTAAACAGACAGAGGTCAGCTACCGTTGAGACTGAAACACGACAATGAAGATATAGAAAAGAAAAAAAGAACCCCCCCCCCCCCCCCCCCGCCCCCGCTCCCTTAACTGCTTCTCGCAGCCGAATGGTCGTTTCGGTCTTTCCCCTTAACTTGTTTTGTGTATATGCGTTTTTCATTTACCTTACTATTAGACATGTGTGTAACTTACCAATATTTTGTTCAAATGTGGTGAATGTTGTTGGCTTTGTGACGGAGGCCAGGGAGGTTTTCATGACCATATGCGTAGAGAAGCGTCTGGGGACCAGTGTATTCCAATCATGGCGAATTTCAGATTCCTTGTACTGCTCAGTGCAGTTACCTAAATGGGCGTTGAACTGGCATTGTACAGAGCCATGATTGGTCTGTTCTATCATGTAGCCGGGATATTATCCAGAAAACTGTTTTTTCTTGTCAAGGCGACCACTATTCCGTATTTTCTGCTTGTTTATGCCAGGAAAGATAGACACTTGACTATGGCTTTCTTGCTGTTTTTTCTTTCAGTGCATCTAAATGTTGACGTGTTCTCACCACCTGCTAAACAAAACCCACCTAAAACTGGTTCATTTAATCATCTGTCAGCTAACTGTAGCAATCTGACTTTCTCTAAATTTCACAATTCTTTACTTATGAAATCAGGCGATATCGAAAGTAACCCTGGTCCAATTGAACGTGGAGAACTTTGTGTCATGCACGTTAATACCCGTAGTTTAAAAAGTAAAATCGACCTGCTTGAAGCTGAATCGCATCAATTTGATATTATAACTATATCTGAAAGTTGGTTATCACCATTGGATTCCAACAACTCTTTACTCCTTAAAAACTTTCACCCTCCTGTCCGTTTAGACAGAGCGAACGACCCTCATGGTGGTGTGGCTATCTACCTGAAAGATAGCCTTTATTGTAAACCACGACCGACTTACAAGTTAATGACCTGGAAGCAGTTTGGGTAGAAACCAAAATTAATCAGGAGAGTTTACTTATTGGATCATTTTATCGTCCACCTAATGTACGCGTTAATTATTGGGACTTAATAAATGATAGTATTAATAAAGCAGACAGAACGATGATGAAATTTATTATTTTAGGTGATTTCAACGTTGACTATTTAACTAATCCAACCAAACACCTCACTGATATTCTAAACCATTATCAATTAAAACAAGTAGTCGATTCCCCCACAAGAGTAACAGCTACATCAAGTACTTGCCTTGATCTGGTCATCACTCAGAGTCCTGACATAATCAAATCAGTTGATGTTCTGCCTCCTTTCTGCAGTGACCACAGTGTTCCATGTGTCATTCTTAAGCCACTTGTGTATAAATACAGTACTTTCCAAAGGACGATTTTCAATTATAACCAGTTAGACAACGTAAAATTTTGTGAGCTACTGTCCAACGAAAACTGGAACAGTATATTCGCAGATAACACAGTAGATGTAGCATGCGAAATTTTCACTTTAAGATTTATGTCAATAGCAAAACAGTGTATGCCGTGTAAGACAGTAACAATTAGGCCTAAAGATGCCCCGTGGTTCAATAATGAATTGAAAAGATTGATCAAGAAAAGAAATAAATTGCACAGAAAAGCTAAACAAACAAATCTACCGACTGACTGGGGAACATTTTCGTCATGCGAGGAACGAAGTAGTTGAAAAAGTTAGGTTAAGGAAGTTAGAGTACTACAACGTATTAAACCACCTAGTTATAGATCCCCATAAGTTTGGTCAGAGGGATTGGTGAAAAATTGTGCGAATTTTTATGAATAAAAAGGGCATTAACTCGGAAAGTATACCACCATTGAACGTAAACGAAAAAAAAACATATTATTCTAACGCAGAGAAAGCAAACGTGTTTAATGACTTTTTCATTAACCATGTAAACTAGAAGGTATCAACGACCCCCTACCTGACATAGCTATCAGTGAAATAGCTGAATTAACAGAAATAACTTTGACTCTCCCTGAACTTAAAAACGTTATAGAAAATCTTGATACTAGTAAAGCATCCGGTCCAGACTTAATCCATAATATATTATTGAAATCCTCAGTCGACGTTATATCTGCACCCTTAAATGCCTTTTTCAACCGATGTCTATCTGAAGCAAATTCCCACAGCTGTGGAAAATAGCCAATGTAACCCCAGTCCACAAAAAAGGAAATAAAGATGAATGCACCAATTACAGACCAATATCTCTCCTAAGTTGCGTGGGTAAAACTCTTTGAAAGATGTGTGCATAAACATGTTTATTATTTTCTCATGTCAAACAAGTTAATTTCTGAATCACAATCAGGTTTCATTCATGGTGATTCAACGACCTGCCAACTGCTCAGCACATCTACGATAATTTAGTCAAAAACTATGACAAATCTATTCCAGACCAATATGTATTTTTTGATATCTCAAAAGCCTTTGATCGTGTGTGGCACAGGGGTCTCCTACTTAAACTAAACGCAATAGGATTAGGGGTCAACTTTTACACTGGTTTGATAGTTATATTTCAGACAGATACCAGTCTGTTGTTATCGGGGGTGAACAATCCATCGTGAAAACCATTTCCCAAGGAGTACCACAAGGTTCTGTCCTTGGACCACTGTTGTTTTTAGTCTACATCAATGATATAGCTAGTAATATTGAGTCAGTTATCAAGCTATTTGCAGATGACACAAGTATATCCTTGGCATTGGAAGATCACATCGTGAGGGAAAGAAACGTTACAATCCGATTTAATTAAAATAGAAGCTTGGGCTAAAACATGGAAGGTTGTCTTTAATGAATCAAAGACTGAGTTACTTAATGTATTCAGGGGAATGTAGTTTCTCATGACCTACAGTTTGGAAAACACAACTATGCAACAACAAAATCATCACAAACATTTAGGAGTCACGCTTCAAAATAACTGCAGGTGGGGCGAGCACGTCAACAACACTGCCGCAAAGGTTCGTCTTCTAATAAACTGTCTTCGCTCTTTTAAGTACAAATTGACCAGAGGGGCTCTTGAAACCATGTATAAATCATTTATCCTGCCGATATTTGATTATGCTGACATCATCTGGGATAATTGCGCGGAGTATCAATCAAATATCTTAGAAAATTTACACTTGGACGCCCTGCGCATTATCACGGGTGCTGTACGTGGAACTAGTCACAAAAAAGCTGTTGGAAGAGTCAGGATTTTGTACTCTGAAGGAGCGTCGTCGCAGACACAAAATAATAATGTTCCATAAGATAGTTCACAATGTCTGCCCTAACTATCTCTGTGACCTAATGCCACCCTTGGTTTCTGCAGTCAATCCATATCACCTGCGAAGACCCTTGGATAGACTCATCCCTCGACACCAAACAGATATATACCACAGATCCTTTTTCCCTTCAACTGTATCCATCTGGAATACCCTTCCTACTGCTATTCAACAAACCCAGTCTCTCAGCTACCTCAAACACTACCTTTCCTCTGCAGACACTCTTGTCCCACCTTACTACTACCACGGAAATAGAAAGGAACAAATAATTCACTGTCGACTCAGGCTTGCAATGAGTGAACTAAATTATGACCTGTACAATCGCCACATTCATAACGATCCATCATGTGCGTGTACTTATCCCCCCAAGAAACTGCCGAACACTTCCTCTTGTACTGCCCTTTGTACTCTATACATCGAACAAACACCATCCACAGCCTTCCTAGAGAACTGATTTCTGTTCGTAATTTGTTATTTGGTAATGGTTCTTTCAACATGGAAACTAATATTCATATTTTTGAAATTGTTCACAAATTTATTTCTCTAACAAAGCGTTTTGATTTGTAACATAATTCCTAAGACTATTTTCAACTGCCCCTCTGGTCACATCGGGCGTACATAATGGATTTGTTGACCTGCTGCTATTGTGTCTTTCTCTTTTCTCATCATCGTCACACTAGTCTGCATTCTCAATGGAGCCTAGTTAACATTTAGAATTGTGTCCTGACATGTTATTGACAAGACTCATGAACTGACTGTCCCGCGAACTGATATTCAGTTATAGAAACTGGTTGCCCTCTTTTATGTATAACTTGGCATACACCTCCACTTTCGTCACACTTATGTACTTTTCTATTACCTCTCCATCATTTATTTTTCACTCCTGTTTGTCGGGTTCTGTTTGATTGTTTATTTATACTTGTTTTATTTTTTGTTTTTTTTTTTTTTTTTTTTTTTTCCTGTTTGAAACTTCACATTGCTATAAAAATGCTTTGCTTTGCTGTTCAGACGTCCGTCGCAAATTCATTGTGTGTGCATTCGCTCATAAGATAGGGCTTTATATGTCCTCGAAGGATATGGAAAAAACCCTAAGGGGCTGAAGGAAGCAGTGTAAACACACAGAAAACCCTAAGGGGCTGAAGGAAGCAGTGTAAACACACAGAAAACCCTAAGGGTCTGAAGGAGCTAAGGGCTGTAAACACACCGAAAACCCTAAGGCTCTGAAACACACCGAAAACCCTAAGGCTCTGAAGGAGCGAAGGGCTGTAAACACACAGAAAACCCTAAGGGTCCGAAGGAGCGAAGGGCTGTAAACACACACCGAAAACCCTAAGGGTCCGAAGGAGCGAAGGGCTGTAAACAAACAGAAAACCCTAAGGGTCTGAAGGAAGCGCTGTAAAACACACAGAAAACCTTAGGGGCTGAAGGAAGCGCTGTAAACACACAGAACACCATAGGGGCTGAAGGAAGCGCTGTAAACATACAGAAAACCCTAAGGGGCTGAAGAAAAAGCGCTGTAATCACACAGAAAACCCTAGGGGCTGAAGAAAGCGCTGTAAACACGCAGAAAACCCTAAGGGGTTGAAGGAAGCGGTGCAAACACACAAAAAACCCTAAGGGGCTGAAGGAAGCGGTCTGAACCTACAGAAAACCCTAAGGGGCTGAAGGAAGGGGTGTGAACACACAAAAAAACCCTAAGGGGCTGAAGGAAAGGGTGTAAACACACAGAAAACCCTCAGGGGCTGAAGGAAGGGGTGTGAGGTGAACACACACAAAAACCCTAAAGGGGCTGAAGGAAGCGGTGTAAACACACAGGAAACCCTACAGGAGCACATGCAGCCAATGAAAGACATAAACAAAAGCCTAGAAGGACCGACAACAACCAAGAAAGGACATTAAAAAAAAAAAACTCAAAGAATGAGACAATATTGAAACCCCTCGAACGCTTTGAGGGAAGCTGCGAAAGAGCACAGATTAAAACGATGGCAGAAAACAGAGAACGGGGGCGTCCCGAACACACGAAGCAGCGGCATCAGGGAAAGATTGGAGCAGAAGAAAGAAATTGAGGAAGAGTTATGATGACGGTAGCTAATGCAAGGAATTAAAAAAAAAAAAAAAAAAAAAAGGGAGGGAAGAATATGTGCCGGCTAATCTAAGGGTTCGACACACACAGGGAAATGAAGTGCCGTCTGGATGATGACTATGGTTTCTTGGGAGTGTTGTTTGCCTCGCCCGGTTGTTGTCCTGTCATCGTAAGAAATATGCAGTCTCTGACCTTTTTTCCCCCCCTTTGCCGTCGATGTTGGCGCATCCTTTTTTTTTTTGTGGAGGATTAGGGTCACTGAAGAAAGGGGAGGGTGGGGGATGGGTGGGTGGGTGGGACGGTGGGCGGAGAGAAAAGATGTGTGGTCTTGAATATTTCAGGCGTTTCCTTTTTCTTTTATTTTCGTATCCTCAACCTTTGAGCTAGGTGACATCCCCCCCGAACACACACAGAGAAAGAGAGAGAGGGAGCGGGGAAGAGAGGGAAAGAGTGAGTTTGTTTTGTACGCATGTTTTGTGTGTACTCTCTCTCTCTCTGTCTCTGTCTCTCTCTCTCTCTCTGTCTCTGTCTCTCTGTGTCTCTGTCTCTCTCTGTCTGTCTCTCTCTCCCCCCTCTCTCTCTCTGTCTCTCTCCCCTGTCTCTGTCTCCCTCTCTGTCTCTCTGTCTCTCGTCTTTCTCTCTCTCTCTGTCCTCTCTCTCTCTCTCTCTCTCTCTCTCTCTCTCTCTCTCTCTCTCTCTCTCTCTCTCTTGTTTGTGTGTGTAGTGTGTGTGTGTGTGTGTGTGTGTGTGTGTGTGTGTGTGTGTGTGTGTGTGTGTGTGTGTGTGTGCGCGCGCGTGTGCGTGCGTTTGCTGTGCGCTGTGCGCGCGTACGTGTGTGTATATGTATATGTGCGTGTGGGCACACGCGCGCATGTGCATATATTCAGAGAGATAATGGTGCGTGAGCGTGGCACAATTGAAACGTACAAACACAGCGACAGGAGGAACAAGCTTTTGGATAAAAGCCCTATTACCGCTGCTGGTATCCCTATGCCATGAGAGACACCGGAGTTGCGCCATGGTCATTTCATTGTTGAGTCCATTCGCCTGCTTTAATTGCAGAACCCATGACACAGACCTGGTCCTGATGGCGCGTCTCCGCTTTGCTGTGGTCAGCTGTTGTCGAGGGTTCCTAGCCCTGCTCGATTGATGTCTCTGGCATGTATGTATGTCTCGTTAGTAGCAGATGTTCTTGAAGGGCAATGGGGGCATTCCACTCCTTGGTCTTGCGTTAGAGGCGAGCACCCAGAATGGGCTCTTTTTCATCCCTAGCCTGCTATGTCTCTTGCCTCTCTCTTTGTACAGAAGAAGGTCTGGATTCATTGTGCCGCAGAGGCGAAGTGTCCACAGTGGACAGGCCACACAACACCAGCTGGACTCTGCTCTGTGTGTGTGTGTGTGTGTGTGTGTGTGTGTGTGTGTGTGTGTGTGTGTGTGTGTGTGTGAGTGTGTGTATGTGTGTGTGTGTGTGCGTGTGTGTGTGTGTGTGTGTGTGTGAGTACTGGTCTGTTGTGTACTGTCCACAGACCCCCCCCCCCTCCCCCCACCACGTGATGAATCACAGGCACTCTAGCTAGAGGACTGGTCTGTACCCAGTGGGGCTCACCTCCTTTGTGACGTCTCAAAGGCTTCAGTGCTGAAGCAGACTTTTGTACAGCATTGGGCAAGACTGTCTCATTCTTCTCTCTAGGTAAACCCCTCCACTCCAACTCCAGAATGTCAGTATTCACATGAAATGATCGGAGCTTGCGAAGACAATATAATCTGGTTTGACATATATATATATATATATATATATATATATATATATATATATATATAGATATATATATATGTGTGTGTGTGTGTGTGTGTGTGTGTGTGTGTGTGTGTTTATATGTATGTATGTATATATATATATATATATATATATATATATACATACATACATACATATATATTTATATCAAGTCAAGTCAAGTCAAGTAACTTTATTATCTCAATTCGAGAAATTAATTTAGGAATTTGGATTTCAATTAAACATCTCCTCGGTTCATAAAATCAATGGACAGGGGAATAAAACTTTGTTTAAATCTGACACTTCTGCATTTAACCGATCGATATCTTCGTCCTGACTGAAGAAGGTCATACTGATTTGCAAGAACGTGGGTCTGGTCACACGCAATCTTCTTCTTCGCTTTACAAACAACACGGCACCTGTACAGCTCACTCAGACTTTTTTGTCTCTCTCACCACGATTTTTCCTCCCACGTTCACCACTTTCTCAAGCACATTTCTACTCTTCACAGTCAACCCACCATACCACACACACATAAATGAGAAGTTAAAACAGATTCCAAGAAGCATGAATAAAATGTCCGAAGAATGTCAGTATTCACATGAAATGATCGCAGCTTGCGAAGACAATATAATCTGGTTTGACATTTTTTTGTGGGACATACTCAACATGGGATTTTAAAATTCAGCTTATTATCTATAAAAGTTCCTAAATATTTGTATGATTCAACACGTTCTACTTCAGCACCTTTGATAAAAAGTGGTGGTACAGCTTTTGGATTCTTTCTAAAATCAATCAACATTTCTTTCGTTTTTGTTACATTCAGATCAAGATAGTTATGATCGCACCAGTCAACAAATCTTTGAACCTCCTGAAGTAAACAGAATCAGAGTTGGAAAGATGGTGTTGA
>JADBJO010005648.1:123733-128733 GCA_016801955.1 Conus betulinus | reverse complement strand
ACCAGGGCATGGTAAATATCTGCAGACTGTAGCACTCTTTCACAGTGCAGACCAGGGCATGGTAAAATACTGCATCACAGTGCAGACCAGGGTATGGTAAATATCTGTAGACTGTAACACTCTTTCACAGTGCAGACCAGGGCATGGTAAATATCTGTAGACTGTAACACTCTTTCACAGTGCAGACCAGGGCATGGTAAATATCTGCAGACTGTAACACTCTTTCACAGTGCAGACCAGGGCATGGTAAATATCTGTAGACTGTAACACTCTTTCACAGTGCAGACCAGGGCATGGTAAATATCTGTAGACTGTAGCACTCTTTCACAGTGCAGACCAGGGCATGGTAAATATCTGTAGACTGTAGCACTCTTTCACAGTGCAGACCAGGGCATGGTAAATATCTGTAGACTGTAACACTCTTTCACAGTGCAGACCAGGGCATGGTAAATCTGCAGACTGTAACACTCTTTCACAGTGCAGACCAGGGCATGGTAAAATCTGCTGACTGTAACACTCTTTCACAGTGCAGACCAGGGCATGGTAAATATCTGCAGACTGTAACACTCTTTCACAGTGCAGACCAGGGCATGGTAAATATCTGCAGACTGTAACACTCTTTCACAGTGCAGACCAGGGCATGGTAAATACTGCAGACTGTAACACTCTTTTCACAGTGCAGACCAGGGCATGGTAAATATCTCTAGACTGTAACACTCTTTCACAGTGCAGACCAGGGCATGGTAAATATCTGTAGACTGTAGCACTCTTTCACAGTAAAGACCAGGGCATGGTAAATATCTGTAGACTGTAGCACTCTTTCACAGTGCAGACCAGGGCATGGTAAATATCTGTAGACTGTAACACTCTTTCACAGTGCAAGACCAGGGCATGGTAAATATCTGTAGACTGTAACACTCTTTCACAGTGCAGACCAGGGCATGGTAAATATCTGTAGACTGTAACACTCTTTCACAGTAAAGACCAGGGCATGGTAAATATCTGTAGACTGTAACACTCTTTCACAGTAAAGACCAGGGCATGGTAAATATCTGTAGACTGTAACACTCTTTCACAGTGCAGACCAGGGCATGGTAAATATCTGTAGACTGTAACACACTCTTTCACATGGTAAAGAGACTGGCACTCTTTCACAGTGCAGACCAGGGCATGGTAAATATCTGTAGACTGTAACACTCTTTCACAGTAAAGACCAGGGCATGGTAAATATCTGTAGACTGTAACACTCTTTCACAGTAAAGACCAGGGCATGGTAAATATCTGTAGACTGTAGCACTCTTTCACAGTAAAGACCAGGGCATGGTAAATATCTGTAGACTGTAGCACTCTTTCACAGTGCAGACCAGGGCATGGTAAATATCTGTAGACTGTAACACTCTTTCACAGTGCAGACCAGGGCATGGTAAATATCTGTAGACTGTAACACTCTTTCACAGTGCAGACCAGGGCATGGTAAATATCTGTAGACTGTAGCACTCTTTCACAGTGCAGACCAGGGCATGGTAAATATCTGTAGACTGTAACACTCTTTCACAGTGCAGACCAGGGCATGGTAAATATCTGTAGACTGTAACACGCTTTCACAGTGCAGACCAGGGCATGGTAAATATCTGTAGACTGTAACACTCTTTCACAGTGCAGACCAGGGCATGGTAAATATCTGTAGACTGTAACACTCTTTCACAGTGCAGACCAGGGCATGGTAAATATCTGTAGACTGTAACACTCTTTCACTGTACCAGGGCATGGTAAATATCTTAGACACACTCTTTCACAGTGCAGACCAGGGCATGGTAAATATCTGTAGACTGTAGCACTCTTTCACAGTGCAGACCAGGGCATGGTAAATATCTGTAGACTGTAGCACTCTTTCACAGTGCAGACCAGGGCATGGTAAATATCTGTAGACTGTAGCACTCTTTCACAGTGCAGACCAGGGCATGGTAAATATCTGTAGACTGTAGCACTCTTTCACAGTAAAGACCAGGGCATGGTAAATATCTGTAGACTGTAACACTCTTTCACAGTAAAGACCAGGGCATGGTAAATATCTGTAGACTGTAACACTCTTTCACAGTAAAGACAGGGCATGGTAAATATCTCTAGACTGTAACACTCTGTTTTTCACAGTAAAGACCAGGGCATGGTAAATATCTGTAGACTGTAGCACTCTTTCACAGTAAAGACCAGGGCATGGTAAATATCTGTAGACTGTAAACACGCTTTCACAGTAAAGACCAGGGCATGGTAAATATCTGTAGACTGTAACACGCTTTCACAGTAAAGACCAGGGCATGGTAAAATATCTGTAGACTGTAGCACTCTTTCACAGTGCAGACCAGGGCATGGTAAATATCTGTAGACTGTAGCACTCTTTCACAGTGCAGACCAGGGCATGGTAAATATCTGTAGACTGTAACACTCTTTCACAGTGCAGACCAGGGCATGGTAAATATCTGTAGACTGTAGCACTCTTTCACAGTGCAGACCAGGGCATGGTAAATATCTGTAGACTGTAGCACTCTTTCACAGTGCAGACCAGGGCATGGTAAATATCTGTAGACTGTAGCACTCTTTCACAGTGCAGACCAGGGCATGGTAAATATCTGTAGACTGTAGCACTCTTTCACAGTAAAGACCAGGGCATGGTAAATATCTGTAGACTGTAGCACTCTTTCACAGTAAAGACCAGGGCATGGTAAATATCTGTAGACTGTAGCACTCTTTCACAGTAAAGACCAGGGCATGGTAAATATCTGTAGACTGTAGCACTCTTTCACAGTGCAGACCAGGGCATGGTAAATATCTGTAGACTGTAACACTCTTTCACAGTAAAGACCAGGGCATGGTAAATATCTGTAGACTGTAGCACTCTTTCACAGTTAAGACCAGGGCATGGTAAATATCTATAGACGATAACACTCTCTCAGTGTAAAGTCCAGCGCATGGTCAATATCTATAGACTATAACACTTTCACACTAAAGTCCAGTGCATAGCAAATGTCCATGTAATATCTATGGACTATAAACACTCTTTCACAGTAAAGACCAGTGCACGATAAGTAGCTAAAGACTATAACACTCTTTCACACTAAAGTCCTGTGCACGGTCAATATCTATAGACTAAAACACTCTCACGCTGAAGTCCAGTGCATAGCAAATGTCTAGGTAATATCTATGGACTATAACACTCTTCCACAGTAACGTCCAGTGCATGGTAAACATCTGTGGAATACACCAGTCTTCACAGTGCGGAGCAGAGCACTGTAGACACCTGTGGAACGTAACACAATCCATAGTACAGATCAGTTCACTGTAGATCACTGCATGCACGGTGAACATTTCTAGAATGTGATAACATTCTTCACTGTATATTATTCGCTTTATTAGCATCTTTGACATCCAACAGCCCGCACAGTATAAAGAAGGGCATTGTACAAACTTCATTAGAGCTCAACACTCTTTTTAGTACCAACCAATGTATCATAAACAAAAAATCTACAGAACATAGAGTATTCACAGCACAGAGCAGCAGTGCAATGAAAATGTCTGTAGAATGTAACAGTCCTCCTAGTACAGACCAGAACGTAGAACATGGGTACAGGACGTAAGGTCTTCACGGCACAGACCATTGAACTGTCATCAGTCAACGAAATACACTGGCGCTCTGGCCTCTGATAGCGGGCAGCCCGCAGATCTGGCTGGGACACAGACTGTCTGGAGGATACAGTGAACGTCTGCAGAGGAGGAGGAGCTGGGCTGACAGTCGGTCAAACAGGGGTCAGGCTGGGATAGAATTGACCTTGCTGATGAAGCACTGACACACTCACATCACGCACACACACAACACACTCACCACACACACACACACGCGCGCGCGCGTTGTACGCGCACGCACGCACGCACGCACAGCACGCACGCACGCACGCACGCACACACACACACAACACACACACACACACACACACACACACACACACACACACACACACACACACACACGGAGGCGCGCTGGCACCCACGAGACGCACGCACACACGAACACACAAATGCACGCACGCACGTTAAGCACACACGCGCGCACACACACACACACACACACACACACACACACACACACACACACACACACACACACACACACACAGAGAGAGAGAGAGAGAGAGGAGATGAGAGAGAGAGAGAGAGAGAGGGGAAAGGAAAATCAATGGGTTTGCTCCCACATCGCCTATGCTGTGAGTGTGTTATCGTACAGATGCTATCTGTGCTATTGGCCTGTCGTTAGGGAATAGGGATGCTGGTCGCACTCCAGCGTTTCTGACGTCTCTTTTACATTCTGCTGCCAACGAGATGGATAAAAAAAAAAAAAAAATTTTTTGCTCCCCTCCCCCGCTTGCCCCCAACCATCCCCCATCCCTTTTTAGATCATCTTTCCTTCCTTCCTTCTTCTTATCTTCTGCTTCTTCTTCTTCTGCTTCTTCTTCTTGTTCTTCTTCTTGTTCATCTTCTGGTTGTTGTTGTTGTTGTTGTTGTTGTTGCTTGTTCTTCTTCTCCTTCTCCTTCTTCTTCTTCTTCTTCTTCTTCTTCTCCCTCTTTTTTTCACTCTGCCCACCCTCTTGCTTACTGCTGCCAGTCAGATGTAACTTATTTTGTAGCCATCTTCTTTTTTTCTCTCTCTCTCCTTTTTTCTTTCACATGACATTATTTTTTTTTCATTTTGCTGTGCCCATTCCACGTGCATGTTGCTGCCATCAAATGTATTTTAGGGTCCATTCTTCTCTCTCTCTCCTCTCTCTCCTCTCTCTCTCTTCTCTCTCTCTCTCTCTCTCTGTGCCTCAGGTCTCCATTCTTTTTCGCTCTGATTACCCTGCTGGATGGTGCTGCGTGTCAGAAGTGGCTGTGTTCTGATCCCTTTCTCTCTTTCTTGTGTCATATACCTGTTGTCATCTTTCCTTTCCACTCCCCACCCCCCCCCCCCC
>JADBJO010005648.1:111233-118733 GCA_016801955.1 Conus betulinus | reverse complement strand
CTCTCTCTCTCTCTTACTTCTTTTTTCCCCATGTCTTCACTTTTTTGTACTGTAACCACCTTGTCAAATAGCGTTGCTATAATCATGTTCTGTTTTTTCTGGCCCTATCTTTTATTTCTTTTCTTTCTTCGTACTTCCTTCCTTTCTATCTTTTTTTTTTTTTTTGTTTTAGTTTTACACAATGTCTTCTTTCATGTTTTTTTTTCGTTTGTTTGGTTGTTTCGCTATGACATCCTGATGCATATCACTGCTAAACAGACGAGTCTCCATTCTTTTTCTTACTTTTTCTTATTTCCTTTTCTTTCTGCCCGACGTCGTCTTGGTGTCATCTTTGTTTCTAGTTCTGACCCTCCTGATCTGATGCCCATCAAACTGTGTCTTCATTTCTGTCTGCCCTTTGTGGTGGAGACTACTGAACTGTTGCCCGTTCTGTCTCTGCTTTGTGTGTGCGCGTTTTTGTGGGGGAGAGCCGCTTTTCTGTCGGGGAGTTCTGGCATGATTCAGATTGTCCGTTCTTTCTGCAGAGGAGGGTATCTGCATCTCTCCACCTTCCTCCCCACAGTTCCCTCCACCTCCACCACTATCACCCTCACACCCCCTCCACTGCTCCTCCCATTCTGATTCAGGAGTAGTTTAGAAGCCTTAAATATGGACATACGTTGATCAGAATTCATTAATCTTTAAAAGAGAGAGAGAGAGAGATGAGAGAGAGAGAGCGGAGAGAGAAGAGAGAAGAACTCGAAACTCGAAACTCGAAAAATCTTTAATGAGGGTGAATAGATAAGCTGGAAGCTTTTTTACACTATGCCCTCAAAAATGACAATAAACAAAAAGGAACAATTACATCAATTGACAAAATTAAACACAGCAATAAGAAAAAAAAACTACATTAAAAAAAAAAAAAATAAAACGAAAATAGTAAGCAATCTCGCTATAACGTATTATACACACACACACACACACACACACCACACACACACACACACACACACACACACACACAACACACACACACACACACACACACACACACACAAAAACTGGACATAAGTAAACATCACATAGGCATACATAAACATTTCATAAGTCATCATGTCATATGGCTTATAGCACAGCCGACCACGAAGGCCAACTCAGGGCTGCAGAGAGAGAGAGAGAGAGAGAGAGAGAGAGGAGAGAGAGAGAGAGAGAGAGAGAGAGAGAGCTTGTGTGTAGACACTGCCAAATTCTGGCATTGATGTACCAACTACAAGCACTCTAACGTAGGTATCTACAGCTGTATCTTCCATGAGGTATGTGTGCACATACTTAACAACTTGCGGGTATTGGTTTGTTGGTGGAGTATGTGACCGTGACAGATTAGGGACGAAAGATGAACAAACAACGTGATAAATGACTTAAAGCCTGAGACTTTAACACCACACACACACACACACACACACACACACACACACACACACACACACACGCGCGCGCGCGCGCGCGCGCGCACACACACACACACTCTCTCTCTCTCTCTCTAACAAAACACACACACTCTCTCTCTCTCCCTCTCTGTGCCCGCTCTCTCTAACACACACACACACACACACACACACACACACACACACACACACACACACACACACACACAACACACACACACACACACACACACACACACACACACACACACACACACACACACACACACACACACACACTCCTCTCTATCTCTTAAGTCATTTATCACGTTGTTGTTCAGCTTTCGTCCCTAATCTTCCAAGTTGACTACTTTCTTACCAACATCTTTGCGATCCAATACTTTTTCTGAAAAAAAAAACTTGCAAGATCTACTTTCGAATCATTCTCTGCTGATCGAAATTGCTGAATACTTAATACATAGTCCGATTGGGTTTTTTTATTTAGATAGTTTTGAGCTAACTCATTTTGTTTAAGATAGTGAATGGATTTTTGTTTTTCTTGCTATATGTTAATTTTTTTCCCCCACTAACTGTTGTATTTAGATTATTGATCTGTTTAATGTTCAGTTTAGACACATATACAGATACATACACGTACACACTCACATACAAAGGCCTACATTCATGCTTACACACACACATAGGCTTATTCATTTAATCATTCAGTCAGTCAGGCACTCTCTTCTTTCATTCACGTCTAATATCACTCAAAGTGAACAGACGTTAAACAGAAGTACGAACGAACACAGAAAAAGACAAACAGTAATGATATCCTTCTTTCTCTCTCTTCTCTCTCTCTCTCTCTCTCTCTCTCTCTCTTTATCTCTCTCTCTCTCTCTCTCTCTCTCTGGACTGATTAGGTTACATAGATTCCGAACATATACCTCTCTCTCTGTACCATCACCAGCATCACCCACCATGTTTCACCTGCTTCCAAAACCCTGCTATCCCCCCCCCCCCCCCCCCCATCAGCTCTGCCTAACTTCCTTCTATTTCCTTTTAAAATGCCAAAGAGTCCTCTAAAAAAAAAAAAGAACCATCCAACTTAATAATGTCGGTGGCCATTCGTTTCGCGAACTGACACCCCATATCCATCCTTCAAGGATTAAAAAAAAAAAATTTGGGGTGGGAGTTGGGTTTGGGGGAAGGGAGGCGTGGGATAGGAGGGGTGGGGGCGGGGGCGGCAGTCACTCCAGTCCCAGAGCGCTTTAGTCACCTTCAATAAATGGAACCTTTCTCTCTCTGCTGATGAACCGATTTGCCCTGTCTTCTTCTGTCGAGCTCCGAGTTCCTCTCCGCCCAACCCCCCCCCCCCCCCCTCCCCACGTTTCCTCTCCTCTCCACCTCCACCTTCACCACCAACCACCCTCCCAAACACAGCTCACTCTCTGTCTCTTTGTCTCTGTCCATTTGTGAAGAAATGATGGCTTGTTCTGCCACAAACTGAAACATCCTGCAAACATCCTGCAGGATTACCGGCCCCGGGAAACGCTATGTATTATTCAGTCGATGGGAATGCTAAAGCAAATTTCAGACTGGTTTTTGAGGAGGGTCCACAGGGAATGAAACAGGGCTGTTTGCTTGTTCTGTAGTCTTTTCCTGGTTGATTTCTGAAGTGGCAGACAAAGTGCGTAGAGAGGGTGAATATGGTTTCTAGCTTTCGCTCCAGTGTGTGTTTTCTCTTTTATTCGCTGATGACATGGGTTTAGCGCGTTTGACCAGCTAAGGGCTTCAAAAATGATAGAGCTTGAAAGAGCCTAGATGGTTATTAAGATAATTCTAGAGCGGTGGTATCCAAGAGAGAGGGGTCCTTCATGAATGTGATGAGTGGAGCTATGTGGGAAGTGCTTTAGAGCGTATTAACAGACATAAATATTTTAAAAGTTTATCTTAAAGAAATGTTAGCGAACCGCCAAGAGAAGCGTGGACAAACGAGTTGAATCAACGCCTACCGTGCGCTTAAGAGATCAAAGCTAAGTGACAACTCGTTCATTTTCATTGTCCTGTTTGTTCGTGTCTGCCCTGAAGAAGACCTAAGAGGTCGAAACGCGTCGTGTTGTTGTCTTGTGACTCGTTTGTCCACGTTTCTCTTGGCGGTTCGCTAACATTTATTAAGATTTGTTTTAGATTTCCGCCTGCAGTCGTCTCACTTTGCAACTAGATCTCAAAAGTTTGTTTTGGTCATAAAACTGTCTGCTGATTGCGCCAGCATGGACTATTCTTTTAACGCTAAAGTACTCAATGTTATTGAGACGATGTGGTCTCTTCGATATATCCACTCTCTTTTTTTGTTTAGCTGTTCGATGCTTAAGTAAAATCGATGCTTTAATATGCAGTTGAAATCTGGAGAACGGCTAGGCCGTATGTGATTATTCATTCTTTCGCGCGCAAAACATTCCTTGGTCTGTTATGTCTGTATAGTGAAGCTTTGCGTCAATTTGTTTTTTCTAACCAACCAGGAAGAAGCTTTTGCGAACTGAATCTTGTGCTTCACTTTAAGGAGCTGTTGAAATACGTTCATGTCTTAGGCTAGAATCCTCCGAACAAACTTTTTTTTTTTTTTGTGTGCTATGAAATTGTGTCGATTCAAAGTCCCATCGTAACGTAAGCAGTTATGTGTGAAACATCGAAAACATCGCAAGAACGAAAACGGGTTTGAAAATGTTTGGATTGATGGCATTGGAGATGAATGAGAAGGGCCGAAAATTTGAAAGCAGAACGGCAGGCGAGAATGGAGAGCAGTGAAAGATTAATGGTTTATAGGCGTTTTGATTACTTGTTGAAAAAAATGTTTGTTACACTATTATTACCGAAAGATTTCGCGAATAAAGAATGTAATAAACGTAAGGACTGGGCTGTTGTTGTTGTTGTTGTTGTTGTTGTTTTGTTGTCCTTGTCCTTTCAAACCAGAAAATGAACTTCACTCGTCTTTCAAGCCCAGTCTGTTCAAATCTAAGAGGAACGTATGTCGCAAAGACCTTCTCACACAATGGCCTTATAACAGGTTACAACCTGTTCACATGTATAAGAGGTTGTCTGATTGCTTGCGATATTTTTTTTCTCTTTTTTTTTTTTCTTTTTTTCTTTTTTTTTTTTTTTTTTTTTTTTTTTTTTTTTTACTGCACTGAAAGGCAGAGCTGAACGTCTGTTGAGGCGTGTTTGTGTTATGTTTCTGTTTCGATAGTTATGTTTTGGTTCGTTTGCACGAGGTCCGTTGCGCACACGACTGTGTCAATATCTCTTTGTGCTCTGTCTGTCTGTCTGTCTGTCTGTCTGTCTCTCTGTCTCTCTGTCTCTCTCTCTCTCTCTCTCTCGCTCTCTCTCTCTCTCTCTCTCTCTCTTTCTGTCCCTCTCTCTGTCTGTCTGTCTTTCGTCAGTGTGTCTGTCTGTCTGTCTTTCTCTCTTTCCTTCTCATTTCTGTTTCTGTTCTGCTCTCTTCTCTCTCTTCTCTCTCTCTCTCTCTCTCTCTCCCCTCTCCCTCCCTCTCTTCCCCTCCCCCCTTCCTCTCTCTGTCTCTCTTCCTTCTTCCCCCCTCCTCTCTCTCTCTAGTTGTGCAGATCAAGGCAACGGCAGTGGACCGACTTGCATTTCCCACATTTCCCCAGAGAGAGCTTGCTGGGACCCTTTAACAACGCGTTCTGTTTCATTTCAGTTGCTTTTTATGTCCTCTCAGTCTGTCTGTCTGTCTGTCTGCTGTCTGTCTGTCTCTCTCTCTCCTCTCTCTCTCTCTCTCTCTCCTCAATTCTCTCTCTCCCCAGGCTCCAATCTCTCCTCCGTCTTGCTCTTTCCCCCAGGCTCCTCCCTCTCTCCCGTCTTGCTCCCTTCCATCTCTCTCTCTCTCCTCTCTCTCTCTGTCTGTTCTTGCTCTCTCTCTCTCTTTCTCTCAAGCCCCCCCCCCCCCCCCCCCCCCCGGGCTACCTCCCTCGTCTTGCTCCCTTCCACACTCGTGCTCTCGCATCTCTCCTCCCCCTCTACCCGTGGGCTCTCATCTCATTGTCTCGCACTCCCTCTATTCGTCTCTCTCACATTGTCTCAGTTTCTCCATCTCAATCTCCTCTTTCCTCTCAAATCACTCATCTCTTCCCTACCCTCTCCCTCTCTCGTCTCCCCAAATCCTCCTATCTCTCTCTCGATCTCAATCTCCATCTCACTGTCCTTCCAAACTCTATTATATACATCTTCTACCTCTTTTTCTTTCTCTTCTCTCGCTCTCTCCTCTCTCTCTGCTCTCTTTCCTGCTTTTCCGCTCTCGTGCTCTCCTCTCTCTCTCTTCTCTCTCTCAATAGCTCTTCCTCGTCTCCTCCCTCGTCTCTCCTCATGTCTATGCTCTCTCGTCTCTCTTCTTCTCTCTTCCACCTCTCTCTCTCTCTCCTCTCTCATCTCTCTCCCCATCCCTCCTGATTATACTCTCCCCTCCATCTCCCTCTCTCGTCTCTGCTGTTGCTTCCCACCCTCTGTCTCCTCTCTCACCCTTTCTATCTGTGTCTCTCCGCTGCTCGAAACTCTCTCTTTTTCTCCCTCTCTTTCTCTCCTCTCCCCTTGCTCCCCCCCCCCCCTCTCGACTCGCTCATGCTCCACACCCCCCCTCTCTCACCTCCCATCTCCCCTCCCCACCCCTCTTCTTCTTTTTTTTTTTTGCAGATATGGGTCCCTCGTGAAAGGGTTGAGAAGGGAGGGTGAGAAAGGAGGGAGGGGGAGGACGAGAGGAAGGGCGGGATGATGGAGGAATGAGTGAAAACTCTCGGAGAAATGTTAGGAGAGAGAGGGCTTATGTTTATCATATACTAGAGGGTGAAGGGAGGCGAAAGGAAAGGAAGGATCAGAAGGGAAATGGGATCTGAATAAATAAGTCTTTTTTTGCCGATCCATTTCCTCCTGATCTTGTGACAGACATACCCGTTTTGTTCATCTTGTTTGTATCGAAGAGCCTAGTGGAGTTGTATGCGGAAAGGGGCCCTCCCCCGAATTCGAGAGACTGTTTTTTTTTTTTTTTTTATTTTTTTTTTTTTTTCAAATGTTCTTTTTTTTTTTTGGTCCGTATATCTGGCATGCTGTCTTTCTGTCTGTCTGTATGGTCTGTCACCTGTCTGTCTGTGTCTGTCTGTCTCTGTCTCTCACTCTCTCCCTGTGTATGCTGTGTGTCTCTCTGTCTGTCTATCTCTGTGTAGGCAAATAGACAAAGACAGACACAGACGTTATACAGGTAGACACATAGATGAATAGATGACTATAGGGTGGATAGAGACCCATAAGGTAGATAGACAGGATGGAAGAGAGAGAGGAGAGAGAGAGGGGGGGGGGGGGAGGGAGAATAAAACAGGACAGGTAGGAGGTAGGTTAGGTATTACTGTAGGTAAACAGACACATACGGTAGGACAGATAGACATAAAGATGACAGACACATACAGGTCGACCGATCAGACAGACGACATCGATAGACAGTCACAGGACAGACAGCCAAACAGAAAGACAGACAGACAGACAGACAGACAGACAGACAGACAAATACTATTTGTGGTGTAATGGGTGGGAGGAGGGGCTGGGGGTTACATAACGGAATGCCGTGGCCCAGCCGGATCCCGTGGCGGCGGAACTGACGACCAGACAGGGAGGCCGCCGGCATTGGAAACCGGCCTTGAGTGACCAGTTTCATTTGTGTGGGATGGGATTTCGGCCCGACTGGCTTGCACACCGACAATTGATGTTGTTCCCAGGCCCAGGGCCGTGCTTAAGGATTCGAATATTCATAGACTGCGCGATTGGATCGTGTGGGAGAATGTTTATAGTGTCTGAAGTTTGATTCTCCCCTCATTTTTCTCTCACGTGACTATCAAGATACACACAAGCCAGGTGGTTCCGAGCAGATAGATTGACATTAAAGGCATGGGACTGTTCCGGCGCTTCCAGCTGTGGCGCTAAGGTAGGGTCACGGGTGAGTGCCAAGGCTTGAAACATGACGTCAGCATATGGGGAGGTAAACAATTTCACAATCCAGCGGCCGGTTACGCTATCCCGTGAAGGAAGTGCCAGCCATCCT
>JADBJO010005648.1:101233-106233 GCA_016801955.1 Conus betulinus | reverse complement strand
CTGAACGGCAAAGGAAGATGCGGTTAGTGAAGATGAAGTGTTTCCCTCCTGTAAGATTCAGAGATGGGCGAAAAGGACAGCCCTGAGCATGGAGAGTTCTTCACTTAGGTCTCTCCTCATTCAGCTTCGTCTCCACCGCTTCGTCCTCAGTGCATAGAAGATGAGTGTGTTGTCTCTTTTAAAGGCTGGAGGTCAGACTCGAAATCTTTTTTTCACTATTTATAACTCTCTCTCTCTCTCTCTCCTCTCTCTCTCTCTCTCTCCTCTCTCTCGCTCTCTCTCTCCTCTCTCTCTCTCTCTCTCTTTGACTGTCTCTGTCTGTCTGTCTGTCTGTCTGTTAGTCGCACCGTTCTGTCTGTCCTGTCTCTGTCTCTGTCTGTCTGGCCTGTCTGTCTGTCCTGTCTCTGTCACTTCTCCTCTCTCTCTCTCTCTCTCTCTC
This sequence comes from Conus betulinus, assembly GCA_016801955.1. NCBI lineage: Eukaryota > Metazoa > Mollusca > Gastropoda > Neogastropoda > Conidae > Conus > Conus betulinus. The sequence goes on along the minus strand of JADBJO010005648.1, from coordinate 105,794 downwards.
TCTCTCTCGTCCTCTCTCTCTTCTCTCTCTCTCGCTCTCTCTCGCTCTCTCGCTTTCGCGCTCTGGTGTCCTGTGTCTGTCTCTGTATGTCGTATGGCTCTACGCTCCTGTCTGTCCACCTCTTTCTCTCTCTTTCTCTCTCTCCCTCGTTCTCTCTCTCTGTCTCTCGCTCTTCGTGGCTCTCTGTCTCTCTGTCTCTGTCTCTCGGTCCACCCTGTCTCTCTGTCTCTTTCTCACTCTGTCTCTCATTCCATTCCCCCTCACATCACTGTCCTCTCTCTGTGTCTCTCCTCTGTCTGTGCTCCCCCCCCCCCCCCCCCCCCCTCACACCTCTCTCTCTCCTCTCTCCCCCCCCCCCCCTCGTTCTCCCCTCTCGGCCCCTCCCCCTCCTCTCTCTCTCTCTCTCGTTTCTCCCCTTCTCCCCCCCCCCCTCTCTCTCTCTCACGCAGTAAGCATGCACCCGAAATAATAACGTCCTTGGGATTGGTCCTTTGAGCTTTGCGGCCGTTTATAGCGGAAGGAGGGAGACAACTGGCTGGGCCGTCGGACCCATTTTGTGACCGCGGGTCGCTCGCGCCTGGGTGGACAAGGGGCTCCCTGTCAGAGAGCCTGGCGCTGGCATTCATATAGCGGGTCGATCGATCGTCGATCGGCTTGGTGGTTGATGATGATGATGCTGTGGTGGGGGGTGGGTATGAGTCACTATTTCAATTCTCATGCCACTGGGGCTTTGTTGTTTGTGTGGTGGTCGTTGTTTTGGTTTTTGGTTCTGTTCCTTTAATTTTTCACGTTTTTTTTTTTTTATTAGTATGTTTGTGTGTATGTCCTTGCCACGCTAGGACCCGGCTAAAAAAAAAAAAGAACCGGTTCAGATGGTGGGATTTTGTTTGGTTGGTGTTGTTGGAAGTTGATGGTGCGGTGTTTGTGTGGTGTGTGTGTGTGTTGTGTTGTGGTTTGTGTGTGTTGTGTGTTTGTGTGTGTGTGTGTGTGTGTGTGTGTGTGTGTGTGTGTGTGTTGTGTGGTGTTGTGTGTGCTACGCGCGATCCGCATGCGTTGCTTGTGTGCACGTTTCTTGCTTGCGTGTGTATGCGTGCGCGTGCAAGGCGCGCGGCCTGTGTGTGTGTGTGTGTGTGTAATTCGGTCTTTGTAGGGTGTGGTGGGTGTGTGTGTGTGTGTGTTGGTGTGTGTTTGTGTGGTGTGGGTGTGGACTGTGTCCGTATTTGTTGTGGTTGTGTTAGTGTGTGTGTGTGTGATGTTGGTGTGTTGTTTGTTGCATTAGCGAGAGAGAGAGAGAGAGTAGAGAGAGAGTAGAGATAGAAGAGAGATAGAGATGAGATGACTAACGACAAAAACACACACGCACGACACCGACCACAGACACACACCACCCACACACACACACACACACACCACACCACCACACATAGGGAGAGAGAGAGAGAGAGGGGGGGGGGGGGGGGGATGTGGAGACTCAAACCGCAGCCAGGCAAACACAGGATGTATCCTTAACGCTGATGAACATGAAACGGGGCGGATGATGAAGAGGACGTCCAGAGGACGGAGCAGAACGGTGGTGGGGGGGGGGTGGGGGGGGGGTGGAGGTAGAGGGACAAATGGATCGAGGAGAGAACGCGTGGTGGGGTGGTGGGTTGTGTGGAGGGGTGTCATAGGAGGGAGGAGAAGAGGAGGGAGGAGTATTCGGGACTGACATATTTTAATTCATCTGCTTGGCCAATTTCCCATGCTGCAAGGGCATCCCGCTCTCTGCATCGGCAGCCGTCAGCCTGGACTTGGCGTGGTCCACCACAGTGCTGATGCGCTTCCCTCCCACTTTAAGGTCCCCGTAGCACGGTTCAAACCTCCTTTGACATTCCGGAAACCCTGTCGTTCAGTCCGCCCAGGCGGATGCCAGAAACGTGCAAAGTGGTCATTTCCCTTAAAACCATAAAACCGAGGTTTTTTGGTGGTGGTTGTGGGTAGTGATGGGGGGTGGTTGGGGCAATTTGAATCTGCTGTGGGTCAAATCCGAAAAATGAATGAAAAGAGGAGGAGGAATGAACGTTGCTACAGCATGGGTGAAGAAATGTTCAGGGCAACTGGAAATGATAAACAGGTGGAGGTGGTGAGATAAATAAATTGATGTAGCGAGATGGAAAGAATGGTGGAAGAGAGAGAGATAGAGCGGAGAGAAAAGAGAGAGAGAGATAGAGAGTGGGTGTGTTTGCCTGTTTTGCATGCGCGATCGGGTGTGGATGAGATAGAGAGCGAAAAGAGAGGAGAGAGAGGAGAGAGAAGAGAGAGAGAGAGACGAGAGAGAGAGGATTCTAAAAAACCTGTTTGCCCGGTCTGAACTGAACGGGATCAAAGTGTCATATTCTCGATTACAAGGAAACACGAGGGGATGGGGAAATAACTTCATCTTGCAAAATCAGAAAAGAAGAAGAATGAAGAATAATATCAGCAGTAGAATCAGCAGCAGCAGCACTCATCATCATCATATTCATTATCAATAGTATTTTAAATTCATTAGAAGAAGAAAATAATATTAAGAAGAGAACAGAAGTAAGTAAATAATAACTAATAATGGAGGGAAGGGAGTTATGTTTCTACATCATTGGTTTAACACTGGCCTTGCGAATAACATAAACCTTCGCTGTTTGTTTTGTTGGGGGGTGGTGAGGTGGGTGTGGGTGGTGGTTTTTGGTGGTGGGGGTGGAGTGTCTTTGTGTTTGGTATTTATTTGTTTTTGTGGTGGTGGGTTGGTTGGTTTTGTGGGGTTGGTTTTTGGTTTGTTGTTGACTTGTGTTTTTGGGGAGGGGGGTTGGTTGTGGGTGTTTTTCTTTTTTTGTATTTTGGGTTTTGGGGGGGGTGGTGGGTGTGTTGTTGTTGTGTTTTGGTTGTGCGTGTTGGGGGGTTTTTGGTGGTGGGTGTTGGTAATTAGTTTGTTTTTTTTTTTTGTGTTTTGATTGTTGAGGGTGTGGGGGTTTGGTGGTTTGTTGGGGGGGTTGTTGGTTGTGGTGGTGTGGTTGGTGGGGTTGGTTAGGTGTGGGTTTGTTGTTGGTGGGGGGGAGGTTTGGTGTGTGGTGGGGGTGACAAGCGTGTGTGGGGTGTTTGTGTTGGTTGGGGGGGTGTGGGGGGGGTAGGTGTGTTGGTTTTTGGGGTGGGGGGGGGGTTGGGGTGTGGGTTTGGGGTTGTGTGTGTGTGTTGGTTTGGTTTCGAAATGAGATGAGTACTAGTAGATGACATAGTGAAGGTATTATGAAACGTGTGTATGTGTGTGTTGTGTTTGTGTGTGGAGGGAGGCGGACATTTGGTGGGTCATATAAGTAATAAAAGCAAAACCGTTAGGGATGATTTTCCTCTGGACGGACCTAGTTTAGTCATCCGGCTGGCCAGTGTCCCTACGAAGCTGCCCCGCTCGCATCCGACAGGCCGTCATAGCCTGGGACTTCGGGTCGTGGTCCACACACATTCTGATGCCTTCCACGGAAGGTCCCCGTCATGCGTTTCAACCAATTCAACCTCGCGCTCCGTGGCAGTCCGGAAACCTGGCGCCCGCCCGTCCAGACGGCAAGAGTTCGAGAGAGCCAAAGTGCCCTTAAAACAAGACAACGATGGGTGGTTGGTGGGGGGTCGGGTGGGGGGTGTTTGTGGGGATGGGGGGGGGTGTTTGGTTGGGGGGTTGATGGGGGGGGGGGGGGGGGGGGGGTGTGGGGGGGGGGGGGGGTGTGGGGTGGGGGGGGGGGGGGGGGGGGGGGGGGTGGGTGGGAGGTGGTGTGGTGGGGGGGGGGGGGTGGGGTGGGGGCGTGGGGGGGGGGAGGGTGTTGGGGTGGTTGTGGGGGGGGGGGGGGGATGGTGTGGTGGGGGGGGGGGGGGGGTGGGGGTTGTGGGGTGGGTTATGGGGGGGGGGTGGGTTGTGTGGGGGGGGGGGGGGGGGTTGGGGGTTGGTGGGGGTGGGGGGGGGGGTGTGGGGGGTGGTTGGGGGGGGGGGGGTGGGGGGGGGGGGGTGTGTTACCATGCACGCAAGGCTTTCCAAAATCAGAAAAAAAAGAACGAAGGGGAGGAGGTGATGTTTCTCACATCCTGGTTGCAGAATGGTCAGGGCAACGTAAATGTGAAACGGTGGAGGGAATGAGAGAAGAGAATTAGAGGGAGGAAAGAATGGGAGAGCGAGATAGAGAGAGAATAGAGAGAGAGATAGATGATAGAGAGAGAAGACAGAGGGTGTGGTGTGGGTGTGTTTCTTGTTGTGTGTGTGTGTTATTGTTATGGTGGTGTGTGTGGTGTGTGTTTGTTGTGTGTGTGTGTGGTGTGTGTGTTGTGGGTGTTGCTTGTTTGTATGTGCGTATCTGGGTGTGAGGATGGAGAGAGAGGAGAGAGAAGAGAAGAGCGAGAGAGAGAGAGAGAGAGGAGAGAGGAGGATGGACATTTTGAAACATAAACTTAAAAACAATAGAAGAGACATCCAAAAACCTTGCTCGCATGCTTAAAACCGGAAAACGGGGGGCGAAAGCTCATAGCCCTGAAAGAAAGAAAACCAAGGGGAGGAAAAATGACGTTA
>JADBJO010005648.1:82500-95000 GCA_016801955.1 Conus betulinus | reverse complement strand
CCCCCCTCCCCCATACGCATACACGCACACACATACACACTCACGCGCGTGTGCGCGCTAGCACGCAAGCACGCACGCACACACACACACACACACACACACACACACACTCTCTCTCTCTCTCTCTCTCTCTCTCTAACACACTCTCACTCACTCTCACTCTGTCTCTTTCGCTGGTTTTCTCTCTCTCTCTCTCTCTCTCTCTCTCTCTCTCTCTCTCTCCTCTCTCCAACTGCCTCATTCAATCAGTATTTTTTTCATGTTTATTCTCCGTGCACGGTTATCATATCGTGGAATCTAACATAACATTATCGTCTTTATATAGCAAACACGCTACAGAAATGAACATGTTGTATGCCCCTGAATATTGTAAAAGCTGAATGTAACTGAGTTAACGCTGTTTTTATTGTAGCAATTTTCCTGCGCGTTCTTGCAAACTATTAAAGAACAAAAACAAGTACACAAAGACAATGACGAGTTGTCTTTTCGTACAAGAATTTTTTTTTACAAGAAAAAAAAAAGATATTTGATTTTAAAGATAATTGGTGCCAGTCACCAGAAGAATCGATAGCAAAGAAGTGTCACTTTCTTTTTTTTTAATTTACTGGCCCTGTTGTTGGTAAGTGGAGGCATGGGGGAGTCTGTCTGAAGGTGACAATGGGTCTCAGCACCGTCAACAGTGTTCATTTCAAACAGTATAAGCAATTTTTTTTTTTTTTTTGGTGTTGTTATGTTATTGTTTTTTCAAAGATCTACAACATGTTAAAGGACATGCGACGTAAGTATACATGGAGATACCGTAAGACGTAAAATGGTAGTACTATAGCTGATTATATGATATTAACCTCAGTTAAAAACCAGTAGTATACTAGGGTTAATAGTTTCATGTGTTTGACGCAGAGTTTTATAAATTAAGGTGTTTTTTTTTGTAAATAAACGTACCGTAAAGAGTTTTCTGATCAAAAGTATTTATAGAGATGAAATCGAACATTTTCTTAACGACATTGTTGTCATAGTACAGACTGCTGTGCAGGGGACAAACGAAACGGAAATCGCCACTGATTCCATTAACATAGCATTCCTCACGTCTTCTTCATTTTGTGGAAAAATCCGTTTAGCTTGCATCTGCTAAGTCGTTGCTACGAAAACCCTCTTCTTAACTTCTCTCAGCTTAACAAATCTTAAATAAATGTTAGCGAACCGCCAAGAGAAACGTGGACAAACGTTGCCTGAAGAAGACGTAAGAGGTTGAAAACGCGTCGTGTTTGGTCTTGTGACTCGTTTGTCCACGTTTCTCTTGGCGGTTCGCTAACATTTATTTAAGATTTGTTTAAATTTCCGCCTGTGGTCGTCTCACTTTGCAACTAGACCTTCTCTCATCTTAGTCATTAATTCATTCATCCATCAGCTTTAAATCATGCGCTGTGCGGTCTCAAAACAGCAGCAGTTGTGCTGTAGCGTGGATGGGACTCATCCGCACGCGTTGGCATCTCACTGATGATACTGAAACTGCGCAGGAGACAAAACGTTTCCCGCTTTTCAGTTGGACAGCACCGAAAAAAAAAAAAAACTGACCAAAAGATTCTCTCTGTTCTCTTTATTGTTGCATAAGGCGGTTCATCCCGCGAAGGTCTGACTGACAAACGTTTGATCAACATGAGTGAACACTGGAATCTGTCTGAGTGCGACCTGAAGAGCTCAACTGCCTCACCCAGAGAGAGAGAGAGAGAGAGAGAGAGAGAGGCGCGAGTCTGTGGAAGACCGTTGGCAAACTTTTTTTTTTTTTTTGAGTGGCATCAGTTGTCGGATCAATGGAGCACCAAAGGCGGTGACTTTTTTTGTTTCTCCTTTCCCCCCTTTTTTTTTCTTTCGTCCTCCTAAGGCGAAATCCACCTCAACTCTCTTCATTTTTAGGTGCTTCACACTGTCCTCTTCATCTGAAAAAAAAAAAAACCGGAAAAGAACAAAAACAATTTCCACAACTAGCTCCCCCCCCCCCCCCCCCCCTTTTTTTAATTTTTTTTTTTTATTAACACCAGTATCTTACACACCATGCATAATCCGTATGTTCTCTCAGAAATAGACTTTTTTTTTTTTTTGCTGATTTTAGTGTTTAGGCATTTGATACAAGGTGTCTGGGTTTGTTAATATTCCAATGAAAAGCTTGTTTCTTAAATATGGAGCAGTTTGACCAGAACTGACGCGGGGGGGGGGGGGGGGGGGGGGGGGGGGGGGGGTTAACGCGGCCTTTCCCCGGACTCGAACGTAAACTCTGTTTGATGTGAGCCAGCCAATGAAGACGCCAAGGCATGAAGACCAGCATTCTCCATAGAAACACCATCGGCAAGAGAAATATGAACCCCAAATTAATGAAGCTGATTTAATCAGTGCGAACCAGCAAAGGGATCATCCATTGATTTTTTTGTTTAACCTTTGAAATAAGGAGGGCAGCAGTTGCAAAGGGAATAGGGAGCAGAGTGATGGTGTTTTTTGTTTTTTTTTTCTTTTTTTCTTTCTGAGTCAGAAGTTACCCAAGTGCAAACACACACATTTAAAGGCTCACCGAACCGGCCGGTGATGCTTTTGTCGAGTCTCTCTGACAGGTGGGATCATCAAGGTTAAGCACAGCGTCTGTCTGGCGATAATTCCTCTTTTTTTTTTCTTTTCTTTCCTTTTTTTTTTAATTCCTGCTCGGCAGGGAAGTTTCCGTTCACTAATCAATGCTGTGAGGCTTTTTTCTCTGTACTAGAGAGAGAGAGAGAGAGTCCGTAGGAGGAGGGGGAGGGGGGGTACAGAGTGCAAAAGAGGAGGGGGAGGGGGGGGAGGGGCGTATAGGGGGTGAATGAAGGAAGCTTTATAACACTGAGTCGACCGTTTTGAATGAGGGCAATTGGGGCAGGCACTTGCATTTCATCATCATCTGTCCCTCACACAAATCTCTCTCTCTGTCCTCTCTCTGCCTCTGCCTCTGTCCTTTCTGTCTGTCTGCCTGTCCGGTCGGTCGGTCGGTCGGTCGGTCGGTCGGTCTCTCTGTCTGTCTGTCTGTCTGTCTCTGTCTCTTTATCTCTCTGTCTCTGTCCCTCTCTCTCTCTCTCTGTCTCTGTCTCTTTCTGTCTGTCTGGGTCGGTTTCCCTCTCTATTGGTATTCTCTCTCTATCATTCTCTCTCTCCATCTCCTCTCCTCTCTTCTCTCTCTCTCTCTCTCTCTCTCTCCATCTCTCCTCTCTCTCTCTCTCGCTCATCTCTCGATCTCTCTCTCTCTCTCTTGCGCTCTCGTTCTTTCAATCGTTCTCTTCTCACCCTCACCATTCCCTCCGTCTCTGTCGGTCTGCATCATTCATTCATTCATTCATTCGTTCATTTCATTCATTCGTTCATTTATTCATTCATTCATTCGTTCATTAATTAATCCATTAGTGTGTCTTATTTCTCCCCAACAATGAATAGGTACCTGATTCTGTTCAAGGAAGATGAAAGTAAGCGGAAGGGGAAGGATAGGCGCCGCTTTCCATTATGCTGTGCCTCAGACACAGTGCACCCCTGACAGTTCACTTACGGCCAGAAGGCTTTGGAAACTTTCAAGAAAATTGAAATACTTATTACATTCAAATTAATTACGCCGCCAAGATCGAACAAACACATCTTTTTCTTTGATCACTTTTGACGTGCCAAATGGTGTATTGATCCCAGTACGATTCTAAGATTCCCAGACGCGTATTAAGGAATTGGCACTACAGATCTGCTTTGACGGGGATTAGCAGTGGAAGTTGGCACTCCCGCTCCGATTTATCAAACAGGAAGCCTTCCATGCGAAAGCGGCAGTGGTGTTTAGACACATGGTATATAAAAGCAGAATATGAGTCTGGAAGGTAAGGATTTGTTTTAAACGATTTGTCGTGAATCGAGGAAAGAGGGAATCTGTTCAGCATTGTATGAAACTATCTGCCGTATGGAACAGAGATCAGGCTCACTTGAAATAGACCAATGGGCCGAATGACAAAAGATAAAAGAAAGAAAAAGAAAAGAGAAGAAAGAAAAGAAAAAAAAAAAGAAAAAAAGACTAAATGAATAAAGAAAGAAAAAGGAAAAAAAATGTGACCACAAAATTCGTGAAGCGGATTCCTTTTTAGTACAAGCCAGGTAAGAAATTAGCCGGGGAGTATTTTGTGGTGGGGGGTCGGTAGGGTGTGTTTAATGTGAATCCGTATAACCGAATGCCAAAGGCGGTTCCTTTATGGTGCTCATTCCATCAGTGTCTGTGAAGCTTTCCAGGTGTCTGTCTGGCTGGCTGGCAGGTTCGACCCAAGGAGATCAACTGCACATCGATGAGGCCGTATTTTATTTTATTTTATTTTATTTTTTTTTTTTTGTTGTTTTTTTTTTTTCCGTGCAGACAATGCTTCCGTTCGCTGATCAATGCTCTGAGACTGTCTACGTTTGTACCCCAGTGGTGAGCCTGAACTTGATGACAAATAGTGATAAAAAGAAACAGCGATGAAGCTCTCACTCTCTCACTCTCTCTCTGTCTTTGTCTGTCTGTCTGTCTGTCTGTCTCTGTTTCTCCTCTGTCTGTCTGTCTGTCTGTCTGTCTCTCTCTCTCTCTCTCTCTCTCTCTCTCTCTCTCTCTCTCTCTCTCTCTCTCTCTCTCTCTCTCTCTCTCTCTCTCTCTCTCTCTCCCCTCCATGTGTTTGTGTGTGTCATAATTTGTTGTGAGTGAAGGGGTTCAATGGGGACTAGGACGACCAGAATGTGTGTCGTAAAAACAAAATGGCACACACACACGCACGCACAACAAGCACGCACGCACGTACGCACGCACAAACACACACACGCACACACACACATACAGACACATACGCGAGCGCGCGCGCACACACACACGCGCGCGCACGCACGCTCGCACGCACGCACGCACGCACGCACGAGAGAGAGAGAGAGATAGAGAGAGAGAGAGAGAGAGAGAGAGAGAGAGCCGAGGAACTGTCTGGATTTAGAGCAGTTCTAAACCAGAAATTCGGGGGAAACACAGTGAACATTTCAAAAAGGAAAACTGAACACATCGACACCGCAGACACCCTACGCTGTGCACGTGAATCCCTGTACTTCTCCTGTCTGCTTTTCAGGCAGCTGTTCACGCCTGAGGACAAAAGCTGGGAATATGGTGGAGGTTTTTTTTTTGCACCCCCCCCCCCCCCCCCGTCTTTATACACACTCATCCCCTTAACCAAACAAGTTTAGCTTACAAGGTACGATGGCCAAATATGATTGGTGCACACGCAAGAAGTGTTGACCGTTTTTAGTGTGAGTGTGTGTGTGTGTGTGTGTGTGTGTGTGTGTGTGTGCGCGCGCGCGCGCGCGCACGCGCACGAGTGTGTATATACTTTTCATTCTCTCAGTATTTGAATTGCGACTTCACATTTCTCTATTCTGTTTTAATCTGGTCCACTCCATAGTTATGGGCTAGAGGCCTAAAACAATTAGCAGTGTCATTTTCTCTCTCTCCCCCCCCCCCCTCCTCTCTCTCTCTCTCTCTCTCTCTTCTCTCGTCTCTCTTCTCCCTCCCTCCGCCCCTCCCCCCCCCTCCTCTCTCTCTCTCCGCCTTCTCTCTCTCTCCTCCGCCGACCCCCCCCCCCCCCCCCTCTCTCTCTCTCTCTCTCTCTCTCTCTCAGCAGCTTCATGTCACAAGACCTATTCTCTTCGTGTCAGAACTGACCTCGTGCTTACTGGGGTAAATGCCACATGCTCCAAGAATCGCTGACTCAATTAGTGATCACGCAATCCTCAGAGGGCGAGGAATGGAGGTGGGTGGGGGTGGTGGTGGTGATATTGGCGGGTAAGAACACCGAAGGGATGGGTGGGGGTGGCAAGGTTAGATGGAGAAAGGGGGGGGGGGGGGGGGGGGGGGGGCAGGGTTGCACACGCGCGTGTGTGTGTACATGCTCGGATGTTTTGTGGCTGCACAGAGAGAGAGTGACCTTAAGCTTTCTTTAGTCTGGCGCGCGTTCCGAGGGTCTTACGTCTCCTTCCTCTTTTCAGCAATGTTCACGCTGTGGAAAATCTACTAACACACATCATTTCACCGTCTTCTCCCAATTCTCTCTGTTCCTGACTCTCTGCGTGTCTTTGTCTCTGTCTTTCTGTCTCGGTCTGTTCATGGCTCTCTCAGTCTCTTTCTTTTTCTGTCTGTCTGTGTCTGTCTGTCTGTCTGTCGCTGTCTCTCTCTCTCTCTCTCTCTCTCTCTCTCTCTCTCTCTCTCTCTCTCTCTCTCTCTCTCTCTCTCTCTCTGTCACTTCTGTCCTCTCCCTGTCCCCCTTCCACCATCCTTTTCTTTCTCTTCATCCTCATGTGAGCATTTATTCCAACAAATTGATTTTTTTATCACTGCTCTCTCTCAGTACTAAAATCTTGCGATTTTTTTTTTTTACGTCCTAGACTGGAGGTTGTCTTACTCTTGATTAATAGGATTTTTTTTTTTCGAGTGTTTTGAAGTACGAAGTCAATGATTTTTTTTTTCTATTTGAATATTTCAACTCGATCTCCCAATCCACATTAGCGTGCTGACGTGCAGAGCTGCTATTTGTCATGAGGGAGAGAAACCACTCACCAGTGAAGTGTCTCGTCCTGTGGATGACTGGGATCAGTTCATCATTGTAGGTGGGTTGGCACGGGTCCAGGGGGGAGAGACATACAGATGGTAGCAACGCAACGCCGGCATCTGTGATGAGGCGTAGGTGTCTACACTCAACTGGCATTGCTGCCATTAAAGTTTGCGTTAGAATTCGCCCCTGTTCAGAGCCCAGGACCAAACGTTCCACCAGCAAAATGGTTCTGGGAGCAAAGTCTGCACCGAGACATGCGTAGGGAAGACTGTCCGCCACCCCACACTCCTCCTTTTGGGTATGAAATTAAAAGAATATATGTCAAACATTTTCAGATGTCTGCGACCATTGGTGGAACGTAGGTTCTCAGACTGTCAGATCAGGACACGTTGATTCCAAAATGGAAGCCTTTTACCTTTAGAGTCAGGCCACGATATGCTGATTTTTTCATGGAAGCTTCCAGCCAGATTGCAAGATCAGGGTGTGTTGAATCTTCAATGGAAGCCTTTCTGCTGATGGTCAGATCAGGATATGTGATTCCTGAAAGGAAATTTTCACCCTTATAGTCAGGTCAGGATATGTTGATTCCTAAGTGGAAACCTTCACCATTATAGTGAGGTCAAGACATATTGGTTCCTGAAAGGAGGTTTACCTTAATCATCAGATCAGGGTATGTCAGGTCCTGAATAGATGTTTTTTCCTGACTGCCATAAACCAGAAAGGACTGACGGAGCGAACGTGATATATGGTGTTACTAGGAAATGTGACAAGCTCATAACAAGCCTGTCGTGCGTGGGGAAAATACGGATGTAAAGTGAAGGTCTTAATGCCCATGCCAGACGATCGTTCTTTTTTATGGGGACTGGCGGGACGCGCGGTAAGTGCCTTTGAGATCATAGGGGCTGGTTCATTCCTGGGATGAAAAGGGTCAGACCAGTTTTTTGATGGATGACACGAAACGATTAGGTATGATGGTCTAGTCAGGCCTGTCTGACGTGTAAAGTGCTCTTTGACATATTCGTGAGACTGTTCATTGACTGCTGTTTCAGAATTCTGTTATCAGAATTGACACATACTTGTGTCTGCAAGAGAGAGAACGGTCATGCTTGTCATCGAATGTCCAGTGACTTGAGTGTTGGCAGAAGAGAGAAAGAGATGAAGATAAGTGTAGGTAGGGCAGAGTTTGATAAGGAAAGGGGCATGTCTGGATAAAGGTTATGGTCAGTGGTGAACAAGTAAACAATAAAGAAATGGCCTGTCCATTCGTTGCTCAAGAGCGGTGTGTGTCTTTGTGCCCATATTACTGTACACAAATATCATTGCGCTTGTTTACCTCTGTGCCCACATATTGCGCTCCATATGCCAACAATGCGCCCTTGTCTCATTATGCCCATGTGCCACTGGGTCCACTTCATGCGCCCATTTACCAGTGTGCCGCAACAACTCTGTACTTACACTTTACACACATGACTGACACCCCGCGAACCATTATGTTAGTATAATGCCGGCGTTCATACACCCACATTTCGTTGTGTCGTGACCCCATGTGGAGGTCAGATTAGATCAGCCATCACAGAACAGGTCACTGATCACAACCACATACATGAAATCAGGTGGTAGCAGCACTTGACCCCCTGCTTTTTGAAGCATATTGCCTGCTGGACGACTTCCCAGTTCGGAGTTCATGTGAACAGGAAACACTTGGATTCACTAAGGATAGGAACATTAGGGACTAGAAGATCTCTGTCTCTGTCTCTGTCTCTGTCTCTCTCTCTCTCTGTGTCTGTGTCAGAGTGTGTGCGTCTCTCTCTCTGGCTATCTGTCTGCGTCTGTCTGTCTCTGTCACCCTCTCTCTCTCTCTCTCTCTCTCTCTCTCTGTCTGTCTGTCTCTATCTCTGGCTGTGTCCGTGTCTGTCTGTCTGTCTCTCTCTCTGATCAGGCGAACGGGTGTGTGTATGTGTGTGTGTGTGTGTGTGTGGGGGGGGGGGGGGGGGGGGGGGGGGGAGGGCAGCGGTGGGTGATGATCACTTTGCAACAAATTCAGGGCGCCAGGCAATCCATAAGCAAGGAATGAACCCCGAAAGGAATGGAAGACCATGTGGGCCAGCCTTCGCCTGCATTGACGCCGCTTCATCAAGGTTGCTATTTCCAGCTGTGGCTGCCTGCCTTCACACGGAGCTGTGCTCACTCTCTCTCCCTTTGATTTCACTTCCGCCTCTAATGGCTGCCCGATGCTGAAGGGAGTGATGCGGGTGGTGTTCAGATGGAGCCATCGATCACTGGTGGCCTTTGAAAGATTACCTGGGATTCTGGAAAGCTTTCCATGTTTGGAAAGCTGGATTTGGGCGCCGCCGTGACCTTTCTCTCTACATGCGCTTCTCAAAGCAGATACGCAAACTAGAAAAGCAGCCTGCCGCCATAAAGTTCAGAATCCTGTCGGCCGCGTGTTTTGTGGAAATGAATCGTTTCAGTGATGGGAAATTTCGTAGTTCGCTGCTTTTCATTGGCTTGTTGTGAGGATGGCAACGATAGCCAGCCACCTTGAGTTAGCAGCCCGTATGAAAGACTGGTGAGAGTGTTGGAGGTTCGATTCTCATTGATAGAAAAGAGAACAAAAGGAAAAAAAAAGTACTCTCAAATACACATACTTCCACGTCCGTATACCTCCACGAATTTGTAGCCATTACTGGCACCGACCCAGTCATACTGGCCCGTAGAGAAAGGCTGGGACTAAATACTCAGTATCACCCACATCCTAGTTCCATTTTGACCGTTGCGTGAATATCTTGAACGTGTCTGCAACGCATATTTATTACTCAGATCTGGTGGATGCAATAATGAAAGCATAGAAATCAGTCTTGTCCATTATTCTGAAATAAAACGAATCTTCATTATTGCATCATTGTCGTCATCATTTGGTTTTTTGTGAAAGAAAATAAATCAAATCAAATCATGTTGATGACCCCGCCCAGCTGCCAGCGAAGAACCATACAGGGGCTATTATCTCGTTACCTCTTTCATTACAGGAACTAAAAAAAATCACATCAGGTGCAGCATCTCTGAATAGGGTTTTCATAAAATCTGCTGGTTTTTGGTGTGTGGTTTTTAAGTGAGTGGTACATTACTTGGAATGCACCAAGGAGCTTCCTGAGCATTGAAAAGGATAGGAATGGGTGTAAAAGGAATGGCTTTTGTACAGTGGGCACAAAACTGTACAGATGATAAAAAAAAAAACTCTTTAAGAATTGAACAGATTTGAAAGAGTTTATTATGTGTCTGCAGGCATGTTCCATTCCTCTTGCCAGATTTTTTTTTTTTTTTAACATAAGTTCGAGCTCAGTGTTTCAAATCGGTGTGAGGGATAGAGATGCAGCACGAGAGAGAGAGAGAGAGAGGAGAGAGAGAGGGAGAGAGAGAGAGGGAGAGAGAGAGAGGGAGGGAGGAGGAGAGGGAGGGAGAGGGAGGGGAGAGGAAGGAGAGAGAGAGAGAGAGAGAGAGGGAGGGAGGAGAGGGGAGAGGAGAGGAGAGAGAGAGAGAGAGAGAGAGAGGGAGAGAGAGGAGAGAGCGAGAGAGAGAGAGAGAGAGAGAGAGAGAGAGATGAGAGAGAGAGAGAGGAGAGAGAGAGAGAGATTTTGTTGGAGTTCAGGGATATGTGAGATAAGCACATAAGCGTGTTTTTTTACACTCAGCCCTGAGGCTGAACAAAAGAGAGAGAGAGAGAGAGAGAGAGAGAGAGAGAGATAGAGAGAGAGGAGAGAGAGAGAGAGAGAGATTTGTAATTCTTCATGCAAGGCTGTCAGAACTCCTGTTTCACTTTCCCCATCTCTGTGTCGTTGTCAAGTCCTCCAACTTCAACAGCTTCACAGGGGCTGTTGCTGGAGGGACACAGTGACAGACTGTCCACAGCTTGATAGGTTTGTTATTGAAGAGACATACAGACAGGTTTGTAAATCAATCCATAGGCCTGTTCTGTGAGGGACGTGTTGAGAGAGTGTCAACAGTTTCATAGATGTGTTATCGGAGAGGTATAGTAACAAACAGCTTCATAGGTCTGTAGCTGGAGAGACATAGTAAGAGATTATACACAACACAGGTCTGTAGTAAGAGAGGCATAGTGACACTGTCAACAATGCCATAGGCCTGTTGTTCATGCCACAGGCCTGTTGTTCATGCCACAGGCTTGTTGTAAATGCCATAGGCCTGTTGTTCATGCCACAGGCCTGTTGTTTCATGCCACAGGCTTGTTGTAAATGCCATAGGCCTGTTGTAGTGACAGACTGTCGACCACTTCATCGGTCTGTTGTTAGAGGGGCCATAGAGTGACACAGTCAACACAGTCACAGAGCTCTATCGCCGAAGAAACAGAGTGACAGACTTTCCACAGCCTTACAGGGGTGATGCTGGAGAGATACTGACAGACTTTCAGCATCGTCCTAGGGCATATTAGCACTGTCTACAGAGCCACTGAGTGCTGTGTTGGGAAAACGCAGTGACAGACAGGCTGTCAATATCCTCCCAGGGAGAGCTTGTTGTAGAAGAGACATACTGACACTGTCTGCAGTCACAGGGCTGTTTGTATGGGGAAACAGGGTGACAGACTGTCTACATCATCCCAGGGCTGTTGTAGAAGAGAGTATTCAGACACTGTCTGCAATGTCATAGAGCTGTCGTTTGGGGAAAAAGAGAGTGACAGACAGCCAACACCTTCTCAGGGCTTTTGGTGGAGAGGACAACTTCATAGTTGTTAGTATTGAAGGGACATAACTCAGATCATAGTTGTTAGTGTTGAAGGTACATAGCTCAGATCATAGTTGTTAGTATTTAAGGGACCTAACTCAGATCATAGGTGTTAGTATTTAGGAGACATAACTCAGATCATAGTTGTTAGTGTTGAAGGTACATGACTCAGATTATAGTTGTTAGTATTGAAGGGACATGACTCAGATCATAGTTGTTTAGTTAGTGTTGAAGGGACATGACTCAGATCATAGTTGTTAGTGTTGAAGGTTAGTGTTGAATAAGACATGACTCAGATCATAGTTGTTAGTGTTGAAGGGACATGACTCAGATCATAGTGTTAGTGTTGAAGGGACATGACTCAGATCATAGTTGTTAGTGTTGAAGGGACATGACTCAGATCATAGTTGTCCGTATTGAAGGAACATGACTCAGATCATAGTTGTTAGTATTGAGAAGACATAATTCAGATCATAGTTGTTAGTGTTGAAGGGACATAACTCAGATCATAGTTAATATTGAAGGGACATAACTCATCATAGTTGTTAGTATTGAACAGCCTCCTCATCAGTCTGACAGGCGGCGGCATGGTGATAGTCAGCAGGAGACTGAGTGGGTAGCCAGGATGGTGATCCAGACAGGCAATAGACCGTCCTGTCAAGTGACCCAGTTGAAAGGCAGATGGCTCTGAATCTGGCTCGGTGTGGGGCTGGCGTGAGGAATGACTTAGAATTAAAGCCAGAGGCGAGTGTTGGAAGTTTTAGGGAAAACTTGACACCAGAATACGTTGCTACTTCGAAAGATGTCAAAGAATCCCCGCAGAGCCTTCTGTGATGATTCTCAAAAGCTATTAGCTCCGCCTCAGCGTCTTTTCTGTCAGCTCATATCAAATAGTAACGGTAAAGACACCAGGAGATAATAATATGCTTTAGTATTTTGTTGTCTTTTCCAAGACTGAATTCTCGTTAAAGACGAAAACAGACTATTTTCTTCTTCGTATTCTTCATTGGGAACCATTTCCCCACGACGTCATTGCTTGAGAAAGGGTTTTTTGAGTCACTGTCCTCTTTTTACCTGTTGATGTAAGATGAAAAGTAACGTTTACTGCTTCCTGGAGAGCTCCACAAGATTTTCAGATACCATGAGTGAAAGTTTTTTTTTTTT
>JADBJO010005648.1:72500-77500 GCA_016801955.1 Conus betulinus | reverse complement strand
CTGGCATGAACTGAGGAACATGACTGGGCTTTTAGTGAGGTCGTGGGTGACGCGGCCTTCCTCTTCGTCATACCTGCGGCGATCTTTGCGGCGTTTTACGCAGTGTTGTTTATCAGGGGCCACTTGGTGTTGGCAAGATGCAGTGCATATAGCTGTCCGTGATTGTGTGTAGTCAGTGTGCAGCCACGGACCATTGCGCATTTGCAGCGTGTGTTAACACAAGTGGTCCCTGATCAACAACGCTGTGGGAAATTGCCGCAAAGGTCGCCACAGGCATGACAAAGAGAGAGGACACGTCACCCCCGACCTTGCTAAAAGCCAAGTTGTGTTACCATTCATGGAGTGTATGGATGGTGGTGAGAGCCATGTGGCAAAAACATTGAGAGAGACGAGCAAGAGAGCCACTATATCTTTCCTGTTGATACACATGGTCCGAAAGTTGAAACTACTGCAGAGAATTTTCGTACAAGTACAAAAAAAAACAACAACTTGTTCTTCTTCTTGGTAAGCTCATACACATGTTGATATGTATGTTAATAATTTCTTATTCCTAAAAAATGTTAGGGAACTTATCTGTAAAAGAGATGGGAAGTCGACATCAGTAATGGCTGTTCAATGATTTTTTTTTTCTGGTCTGCTTGTTTGTATGTTTATGGGTGGAAAAGAAGGGGATCTTGCAAAATGGTGATGGACCTAAGTCAAAGGGAAGGAATGAAGGGCTGGAGAAAACCACGGGGTAGACCAGGCTGTCATTGCTTATTGATTTGTTTATCTATTTTAGCTTTGCTTGCCATGATCTCATAACTTGGATTTCTCACACGTTCTCACAGACTGCACAGAGGCATTAAGTACAACATATCCAATTTATATGCATGGAGTAAAGGATGCTGCAGTGGCTTTTTTTTCAGACTAAAATCCAGTCATCATGCGGATGTCAGAGTGTGCGTGTGGATTTGATGCAAGGTATGCATCAGCAGGTGTGAGGAAAAGACTGTATGAAATATACGGAAATAAATGGAAATTAATACAACCCGATACTCGACTGGAGGGTGGGCGTAAACCAAAGGCAGTTCTCGTGATTCCACGCTATACTTTTGAAGAGTGATCGAAGCTCACGGGTTCAGCCACACGTGCCAAGTCCTAGATCCATCTCCTAATCACCGTCGTTGGGTTTCGGGCACGGCGCTGGCATGAACTGAGGAACATGACTGGGCTTTTAGTGAGGTCGTGGGTGACGCGGCCTTCCTCTTCGTCATACCTGCGGCGATCTTTGCGGCGTTTTACGCAGTGTTGTTTATCAGGGGCCACTTGGTGTTAGCAAGACGCAGTGCATGCAACTGTCCGTGATTGTGTGTAGTCAGTGTGCAGCCAAGGACCATTGCGCATTTGCAGCTTGCTAACACAAAGTGGTCCCTGATCAACAACGCTGTGTGAAATTGCAGCAAAGATCGCCACAGGCATGACAAAGAGAGGACGCATCACCCCCAACCTCGCTAAAAGCCGAGTTGTGTTACCGTTCATGGAGTGTGCAGATGGTGGCTACCGCCGTGTGACAAAAACATACAGAGAGAGAGACGAGCAAGAGAGCCACTATATTATTTCCTGTCAATAGACGTTTTTTGAAAAGTTGCAGCCCCTTCAGCAGGCTTCATATCCCATGTGACGTAGAGCAAGCTGGATTGGTTTAGTTTTCAAGAAAGCTGACACTATGGCAGTGAATTCTGGGAGGGACAAACAATAGAAGTACTAAAAGCTGAAGATTTGTTCTTCTTGGTAACCTCATACACATGCTGATATATGTGTTGATCATTTGGCATTCTTATGAAATCTCAGGGGACTTGCCTGTAAAAGATTCGGGCAGTCGAGATGAGTAATGACTCTTTCATGATTGTTTTTTCGATATCTGCCGTGTGTGTGACGTAAAAGTGCAGCAAACTGTAGTGTAAACCGTGGCTATGGTATCAACAATTGTTTATCCCTAATGCTACCCACGCTCTCTCTCCACATTTAATCAACTACAGACACCCATCCAAAACTACATGCAAAAATAGGATTGGTTATGTCATCTGGCATTAGGTTTTGACTGGTTAGGTGAAATACAGATACTTTTCCACAGTGTGTCAGGTACTTTGTTCCAAAGAAAAAAGACGGTATTTGTGTGTGTGTGTGTGTGTGTGTGTGTGTGTGTGTGTGTGTGTGTGGATCATACCATAGCTTTTTGTTGTAAGTGAAATGTCTCCACGTTTTCTGTCAAAAGAGATCATCGTGGTAAAGGAATGATGATCAAGTGATCGATTGTGAATCGTACCATAGGTTTTTAGTAACCGTGAACAATTTCGCCACGTTTCCTCTCAAGAGAGATCATTGTGGTATGGCAATCATAACCAAGTGATTGACAGGGATGATGATACTGAGGTATTGAATCAGGCATCCCTCCACCCTGCAGGGCTGGCAGGATGTTAGAGATCAATCAAGACATCGCTATCATGCAGTCCAGGCGAATGCGCCACCAGGTTTCCTTCTTTCTGTGAGTTTGTCCCAGCGGCCAGCTCTTTATGATGTGTGTGTGTGCATGCTGCATACCCAGCCATACGATGCTGGGAAATCTGGTCATTTCTGTACACCTCAGTGCACACCTCTGGGATCAGCTAGGCTTATGTGGCGTTTGTCAACACGTGTGTTCAGCGTGATTAATTTCATCTCTCTCTCTCTGTCATCTCTCTCTGTCTCGGTCCCTCTCCCTCTCTCGCTCTCTCTCTCTGTCTCTGTCTGTCTGTCTGTCTGTCTCTCTGTCTGATTGTCTATCTGTCTGTCTGTCTGTCTCGCTGTCTCTCTTTTGTCTCTGTCTGTCTGCCTGTCTGTCTGTCTGTCTGTCTGTCTGTCCCCTCTCCCTCCCTCCCTCCTCTCTCTCTCTCTCTCTCTCTCTCTCTCTCTGTCTCTCTGTGTGGAAATCTTATTTTATTATGCTTTTAATATTCTGATGTAAATGTTCCATTTCTATGTTTTATGTCAAGTTTTTTTTGTGTGATTTTCATTCGATTGTTTTTTTTTTTTTGGAAGTTGTTAATGTAAATTATTAGCGTTGTAGTTATTTTTCATGTTCTATGGGTTTTGGCTTATGAATAAAATCCTGTTGAGTTCTGTCTCTGTCTGTCTGTCTCTGTCTGTCTGTCTGTCTCTCTCTCTCTCTCTCTCTCTCTCTCTCTCTCTCTCTCTCTCTCTCTCTCTCTCTCTCTCTCTCTCTCTCTCACATCACCTTTTGCAGAAAATGTAGAACACTTTGACTTCCAAAGTCTTCACACACTGACCCCACAGTACTGCACCAGAAGCCTTACTCACTTGCTCAGTTAATCACCAGACAGACCAGTCGTGGTCACCTATTGTGTGTGCTGAAATCTCTGTCGATGCAGGACACGCGCGGATCTCTTATAGCCTTCTCATCTTGACGTGGGCAAACCCCTCAATTTCAGCAGGCCCTTTGATTGAGGGCCAAGCTTCAGATGCACCACTTCCTTCCAGCCTGCTGGCTCCAACGACCACGCTGTGCTCAGGAAACCAAAAGGGAAAAAATCGAAATTATTTGAACGAGGTGGGAGGAGAGGCAGAGGAAATGAAACGATTCAGAAAATTTCGTTTATTGCCCAGCATGCGCAAAAAGGCCTCATCATTCAGGGTTAATTTTAGGGAGGGAAGGGGAAGGGGGAGAAAGAAAGAAAGAGAGGGAGGGGGGTGAGAGAGAGAGAGAGAGAGAGAGAGAGAGAGAGAGAGAGAGAGAGAGAGAGAGAGAGAGAGAGAGAGAGAGATGCACAGATTACAGCACCCCACTACTGTGAAAAGGCAGAAAGTTAACATTCTGCTTCAACTGTGGATTTTGTCCCTCGCTGACCTTCTTGTGACCGCTGCTCGTCGATTCAAGCTGGTTTAGAGCACCTAAAACAAGAGGATAAAAGAGCCTAACATTATCATGGAGAAGAGAAAGGGGAAATGGGAAGAAACGGCAGTTTATGGGGCGGGAGAAGACAGCTAGTCTCCTGATAGCTGGTAAATGGGCAAAGAGCAAACACCGTGGTGATAACGAGAGAGAGCAAGAGCACAGAGCGTGCTGATAACGAGAGCAAAGAGCATGCTGATAACGAGAGCACAGAGCGTGCTGATAACGAGAGCAAAGAGCGTGCTGATAACGAGAGCAAAGAGCATGCTGATAACGAGAGCACAGAGCGTGCTGATAACGAGAGCAGAGCACAGCAGAGCATGCTGATAACGAGCAAAGAGCGATGCTGATGCTGATAACGAGCGTGCAAAGAGCAAAGTGCTGATAACGAGAGCAAAGAGCATGTGCTGATAACGAGAGCAAAGAGCATGCTGATAACGAGAAAGTAAACGAGTGCAAAGAGTAAACACGTGCTGATAACGAAAGTAAACACTGTGCTGATAACGAAAGTAAACACTGTGCTGATAACGAAAGTAAACACTGTGCTGATAACGAAAGTAAACACTTGCTGATAACGAAAGTAAACGCTGTGCTGATAACGAAAAACAAATAACGCTGTGCTGATAACGAAAGTAAACACTGTGCTGATAACGAAAGTAAACACTGTGCTGATAACGAAAGTAAACACTGTGCTAACGATAACACGATAACGAGAGCAACACACTGTGCTGATAACGAGAGCAAACACCATGGTGATAGTGAGAGCAAACACTATGCTGATAACGAGAGCAAACACTGTGCTGATAACGAGAGAGAAAACACTGTGCTGATAACGAGAGGAAACACTGTGCTGATAACGAGAGCAAACACTGTGCTGATAACGAGAGCAAACACTGTGCTGATAACGAGAGTAAACACTGTACTAATAACGGATAAGAGAGCAAACGTTGTGCTGATATTGAGAGTAAACACCGTGCTGATAACGCTAGCAAACACTGTGCTGATAACGAGAGCAGACACTGTGCTGATAACGAGAGCAAAACACTGTGCTGATAACGAGAGCAAACGC
>JADBJO010005648.1:57500-62500 GCA_016801955.1 Conus betulinus | reverse complement strand
CTGTCTGTCTCTCTCTCTCTCTCTCTCTCTCTCTCTCTCTCTCTCTCTCTCACACACACACACACACACACACACACACACACACAACACACACACACACACACACACACACACACACTTTCATGGGCCAAATGGGGAAAAAAAAGCATCTTTCTTGCTTGCCTTGGGAATAAATGTTCAAACGTCCATTTTGCGCCCGATTTGAGAAGATAAATGCTTGTTCGTTCCGCGTTTTCATTGTCCTGAGAGTTGTTTCTCTTGCCTGAGGAAGACCACAGAGGTCGATACGCGTCGTGTTTTGTCTCGTAATGTGTTTTTTTTTTTCTTTTGCCCAGCGGAATATCTTTTAAATTCGGAAATAAAGATGGTCAATCAATCAATCAATCAATCAATCAATCGATCAGTCATCAGTCGCTCTTGTTCAATGACAATATCGCGTGCAAACGAACAAAATGTGCGGTAGAATCACTCTATTTGGCCTTGGTTTTCGCTGTCTTACTCTTCTCTATCTTGGAGGTGCACTGCAGACCTCCCAGAATGGAAGAGTCACCCAGAGAGATCATCAGCAAGAGTGGCATGAGACCAGACATAGTAGTCCAGTCTCAGTCAACCAAGCATAATCGAGCTCACGGTGCCTTATGAGTACAGAATGGAGGCAGCTCAAATTTACAAGACTGAAAAGTATGCTGATCTGGCAAACAGCCTGAGGAGAGAAGGCTATCAGGTCAAAGTCCTCACTGCAGAAATTGGAGCTAGGGGGGTTGTAGGAAACGTCTGCATACAGCCTCATGAAACAGCTCTCAGTTGCAGGAAGGGAAAAACCAAAGCCCTGAAAGCAATGGCAGAAGCGGCAGCAGAGAGGTGTTTCAAGCTGGATCTGGTCAAGGAGGAACAAAAGTGAACTTCCTAAGGCTTGAATTTCCATACAAATATCAGGTGCCCCAGTGGCTCAGTGGTTAGAGTGCGAGTCATTAATTGGAAAATGAGTATATTCAGAGGGTCATGGGTTCGAATCCCAGCCATGGTTCGTCCCAAGATGGGAAAAAAAGGGGGCAGCAGTGGGACATCCGAAGTCATGAACCGGATGTGGCCCAAACCCCCCTAGAGTGTCAGGAGATAAGGTCCGAAACGCTTGCTTGAAGGGGGCTTCTCTTCTGAGGACTCTCTGCTGCCACGCTCTCCACGAGTTTCTTTCTACTGAGTTTTGTTGCCCTCATTTTTACGATCAGTACATCTGTTATGATCTCTCTCTCTCTCTCTCTCTCTCTCTCTCTCTCTCTCTCTCTCTCTCTCTCTCTCTCTCTCTCTCTCTTCTCCTTCTTCCCCATTTCTCTGCTTCCTTCTCGTATGTACAGTTAGAAATAGAGTTAACGGTGACGCCATAGACATCCAATTCTAGCAGCTGTCTGCGGATGGTTTTATAGTTGTCCCCAGTTCCGCGATGGGAGATTGTAACACCTTTCTGACGCTAACGCCGTCCTGTGCCCGTTCTGCCAGAAGAAGATGTACTTCCATTCGTCTCTCAGACCTTGTTATGCCGGACAGTCATCCGGAATAAAAAAACGGGACTATCTGTCCCATCAGAACATCATCTTGCTTTTCATTTGTCCTGGACTGGCTGTTCTCACCAGACACTCACTTAGTTCTGTTTTACCCACTCTAAACCCATGATCAGACAGTGGAAACCCCCATGCCCCAGCCCCTCTCTCTCTCTCTCTCTCTCTCTCTCTCTCTCTCTCTCTCTCTCTCTCCCTCTCACACACACACACACACACACACACACACACACACACACACACACACACACACACACCACCGAGATCCCTGCTCCTTCCCTTTCCCCTGTTACCAATAAATGCATATCTACATTTGTACTCCTCAAGGTATTTAAGCGTATAAACTTGTGAAATGACCATGAATAAATTTTGTCGCGTATCCATGGTCTCTCTCCTGCGACCTGTCAAAAAAAAAAAATCTACATTTTTCAATCCTCAAAACATTTAAGCGGATAAACTTGTTCCATGAACATGGATATCTTGTAGTGTTGATTAAAGGTTAAGTGAACATGGGATGTCTTGTAGTGTTCATTAAAGGTTAAATGAACATGGGATGTCTTGTAGTGTTCATTAAAGAACTCAGGGTGCACGAGGGGTGGACGTTCCACGTGATAGTGACAATGTAGGCAGAGATCCAGTAACCACAACGCCGGACTAGGGCATCTCCAGCACTAGGAACAGTAGGCAGGTAGGCATCAGCTGAACAGAAAGAGAGAGAGAGAGAGAGAGAGAGGAGAGGGAGAGGAGAACAGAGAGAGAGAAAGAGAGAGAGAGAGGGGGGGGCGCTGAACAGAGAAAGAGAGAGAGAGAGCGAGGGAGGGAAAGAGAGAGAGGGCTGAACAGAGAAAGAGAGAGAGAGAGAGAGAGGGCTGGACAGAGAGAGAGAGAGAGAGGGTGTGTGTGTGTGGGGGGGGGGGGGGGAAGGGCTGGACAGAGAGAGAGGGGGGAGAGAGAGAGGGCTGAAGGGGCTGACAGAGAAAGAGAGAGAGAGGGGGGCTGAAGAGAAGAGAGAAAGAGAGAGATGGAGAGAGAGAGAGAGAGAGAGAGATGGAGAGAGAGAGAGGAAAGAGAAAGGGAGAGAGAGAGAGTTGAACAGAGAAAGAGAGAGAGAGAGAGGGAGAGAGAGAGAGAGAGAGAGGCTGAACAGAGAGAGGGAGAGAGAGAGAGAGAGAGAGAGGGGGCTGAACAGAGAGAGGGAGAGAGGAGAAAGAGAGGGAGGGACAGGGGAGAGAGAGAGAGAGGGAGGGCTGAACAGAGAGAGAGAGAGAGAGAGACAGACAGAACAGACAGACAGACGACCAGATCGGGCTTAGACTGTACGCTGGAAATCATTGGCAGTCTTTCGCTTTTAATGTGTTCGCCGACAGGGAGCCAGTGTCACCTCTCTTAGAATTGATGTGATCCTACCCCCCTAACCCCCAACCCGCACCCGCCACCCCCCTCCAACGTCTTACCGCCGCTGTGGGTACAGAATTCTGTGCGTCGACAACGACAGGGAGAGAGGGTGATGGTGGAAGGGTGCTGTGAATGTTTGTCAGGCTCGTTGTAACTCAGCTTTCACAGACGAACAACAGAACGCAAAGTGTATATTCTGATGCCGTGTGTCAGTCCAGTGTAGTGGAAGACGTGGTGGAGGACTGTGGAGTGGGCAGTGAGTTAGGGCGGCGCAGTCAGTATCTTAGGGGGTATTCTGCCTGAAGGAAGGGGCGAAAGAGAAGTTATTTTGATAGCCCCCTGATGATTACTACGTCGTATACTTCCCTTTCCCTATCGCGTTTGAAAGTCTTCTCTTGTGTAGTCTCATTGCTGTTTGGCGAATCGTCATATATCGATAACGTGTATGTTCTATATTGATCAAATGAGTGGGAGGTTGAGGCTGTCTTTCAGCAAACTTCGGGGGAGGGGAGGTGGGGGGGGGGGGGGGGGGGGAGGGGGGAGAATGCAAGCTGGGAGATGGGAGGGGGGGGGGGGGGATGGTGGTGAAGGGAGAAGGAGATGGGACGCCAATTAGAGGTGCCACGCTTCCTTTTGTCCAGTGGTGATGGAGTGGTTGAAAACTCTCCTTAGGAAGAAAGAGCTCATCCATGAAAACCCCATCTGTTGGCTGGTGATCTTGCTCCTTCCACTCAGAAGTTAAGCATTAGTATTGTAGTTCTTCCTTTGCGGTCTCCATTCCACAAAGGAACCACAGCAACAAAGAAGCGAGCCAAATGATGCGGACCGTGTATAGCTCTATACGTGACAAAGTATTCTCAAAGTGTTGTGGAGGGATGCCGGTGGACGTGTGTGCCTCGATGAGCTGAGTGATCACTTCGTGTGTGGTGGTGGTGTGGTGGTGGGGGGGGGGGGGGGGGGGGTGAGGCGGGAGGGAAATAGAGGGAAGATGGCGAAGACAGGTCATCAGGCACCAAAAAGAAGAGGGAATGAACTCCGAAGAGAAGAGAAGGAAGGCCATGTGGGCCAGCCTCCGCCTGCTTTGACGCCGTTTCATCAAGGTTGCTATTTCCAGCTGTGGCTGCTTCCACACACTGAGCTGTGCTCACTCTCTCTCCCTTTGATTTCACTTCCGCCTCTAATGACTGCTGGCTGCTGAAGGGATTGATGTCCGTCATCAAATGAAGCTATCGATCAGGGTGGTCTTCACAAGATTAGCTGGGATTCAGGGAAGCTGACGGTATTTGGTGTGGTTGGGTTTCTGTAATAATGCTCGTGTGCCAAAATGCCATTCCTTTCAGCTGTGGCACAAACCAGTGACTGCCAAGCAAGCTAAAGGGAGGGAATCCCCATTGACCGCGCGTCGGTGATGAATCAACCTGTCATTTCCAGTAAACTTAGGAATATATTCTGGAAGTTCGTTGCAAAGTTTGGATAGTTTTGTCGTAAAGATAAAGGTTGTGATGCCTCGGGGTTTTGTTTTGTTTGTTATTGCCGTTTCGCACCATTTTTATGTAACAAGTTCTTCATTTGTCATGACAGGAGATGCCAAAGTGCCGTATAAATATAGGAAACAGCATCCCTGTCTTTTCCATAAAGAAAGACTGCAGAATGACTGGAAGAGAGCTCCTTTGTCTCGTCCTCGAGGAAACTGCTTCCAAACTATGTAGAAGATCAAACAAAAATCGATTTCTTCCTTCAGTATTTATGGGCGACTGGACAGCAACATTCTTCTTTCAAGAAAGACTGTTCGCAGAAAAAAAGTGTTTGAAGGACTACCTGGCAGATGAAAGGTCTATATAAACTGTATAGAAAGACTGAAAAGTGTTTGAAGGACTACACTTCCATTTCTTTCTGTAAGACTGCAAACGGTAGTGCAGACATTTAGGTCTTTCTCCATCACAAGTGTGTACGTCTCTTCCTTCATCACAAGTGTTGTGTACGTCTCTTCCTTCATCACAAGTGTTGTGTACGTCTCTTCCTTCATCACAAGTGTTGTGTATGTCTCAT
>JADBJO010005648.1:27500-40000 GCA_016801955.1 Conus betulinus | reverse complement strand
TCTAATGTTTAGAAAGATTGAACATAACAGCGATCCGGTTCGAATTCTTGGACGACTCCACAACCAAGAGAGGCTGACGTTTGTTTCTTAGCGTCACATTTCTTTTCATCAGTTCAGTGGACAGTGTTTGCTTGCTTCGGGAAAAGCCGAGGAGAAATCAAAAGTAAACAGAGGAGTTTAGAGAAGCTCCGCGTGGCAAAGGATATTGCCAGGGAGGAAGAAATTGATGAGTTTTTGCAGCTTGCTGTTCATGTCTGGTTCTGTGGCGCTTGTTCGACCAGTAGCGGTTTGACAACAGAGCACATAAGCGCGTGCAAACATGCGCGCATGCGCGATTTCACGGACGTATTAATTTTCTTTGCGAGCGCATGCACACAAATTAGTAAACGCTAGTATGGAAGTGCGCACGCGCGCGAGCATACGGACCAAATATGCTAGTAAAGGTACGTACATGTACCTGCGCGCATGTGTGTGTGTGTGTGTGTGTGCGCGCACACATCATCATCATCATCATGTAGAAGAAGAAGACGGAAGAAGATGCTGCTGCTGCTGTTGATGCTGCTGCTTCTGCTGATGATGATGATGATGACGACGACGACGACGACGACAACGATGATGATGATGATGATGATGATGCCGACAACGACGATGATGACGACGATGACGACGATTTTTGATTATCCTTAAAATTAACGGATCATCCACCATCGATTCCTCAGCATGCTACTTCCCGATTCTCCGACCGTCGCTGCGCTGCAGAGAGAGAGAGAGAGAGAGAGAGAGAGAGAGAGAGAGAGAGAGAGAGAGAGAGAGAGAAGCAGCAACAAGAACCCACCCACCCTTCCCCCTCCCAAAGCTTTTGATAGCATGATCCGCCCTCTGATGCCGTCGTGGGGTACAACGTCGTTGGTTCCGTCATCAGAGCAGGAATCAAAAGACAAACTGACTGCCTGCCAGGCCATTGACTTCTCATGGTGATGCCCACCACCAGCTGCCGCTCCTGGAGTCTGCTGGGAAGCGCTTTTATGTTTTGTCCACTTCTCAACTCCCTGGCTTTCTTCGATCTTTCTTTTCTTAAGATAAAAAGAGCTCTCTGCCTCTCTGTCTGTCTCTGGCTGGCTGGCTGGTGATCTGCTGTGTGGCTGACTGGCTGGTTGGTTGTCTGTCCATGTCTCTGACTGTCTCTATCTCTGTGTCTGTTTGTCTGTCAGTTTCTCTGTCTGTCTTTATCTCTCTGTCTCTGTCTGTCTGTCTGTCTCGCTCTGTCTCTCTGTCTGTCTCGCTCTGTCTGTCTCTCTCTCTTTCTCTGTAATGTGTGTCCGTTGGGGGAAAGAAAAAGGGACTGGGTCTTTTGCTGTTTCTGTCTCTGTCTCTCTGTCTCTGACTCTCTGTCTGCCTCTTCTGTCTCTCTCTCTCTCTCTCTCTCTCTCTCTGGCTCGCTTGGTCTGTATGTCTGTGTCTCTCTCTCCTGCCTGCCTGCCTGCCTGTCTATCTGTCTGTTTACCAACTTTTCTGTCTCCCATCTGTCTGTCTATCTGCATGTCTCTCTTTCTGTTTGTTTGTCTGTCTATCCATGTGTGTGTGTGTGTGTGTGTGTGTGTGTGTGTGTGTGTGTGTGTGTGTGTGTGTGTGCGCGCGCGCGCGCGCGCGCGCGTGTGTACATGTGCGTATGTGTGTGTACACACATTGTGTGTGTGTGTGTGTGTGTGTGTGTGTGTGTGTGTGTGTGTTTGACAAGTTACAACGCATTGAAGGAAGAAGAGATGGAGCCTGTTTGGGGATATGGTAAAGGAGGACATGAATCGTGTTTGAGGTAGCTTGAATTATGACATAGGCAGGCGCGGATTCCCCTCCCTCCCCCTTTCTACTGATGATGTACATTATGGCAAAAGAATGTATGATAATGTACGTTATGACAAAAGAATACATGATAATGCACATATGGCAAAAGAATACATGATAATGTACAAATGGCAAAAGAATATATGATAGTGTACATCATGGCAAAAGAAGACATGATGATGTACATTATGGCGAAAGAAGACACGATAATGTACGTTATGGCAAAAGAAGACATGATGATGTACATTATGGCAAAAGAAGACATGGGTTCGACTTCCGATCTAGAACGGGAACTGTAAGGCAGAGGATGACATGAATTCTAACTTAATACGTTACATTGTGGTATAGGAAAAATTCTATCGTGGAAATGTTACATTGCGGCTTTAAAGGAAACATTTTTATACGATCACATTATGCGGTAGAACGACATGGACTATGCTGGCAGTGGGAAATCGCTGATTTTATTTTAGCTGTAGTACATGGCAGTGTTTGAAGATATGCGTTCTGTATCGAAACACATTGCACTGTGTATGAATTGTATTCTGAATTCCTTGCATTGCGGCAAAACAAGACTCGAAGGTTGATTGCCAGAATCTCCCTATATATATATATATATATATATATATATATATATATATATGTATGTGTGTGTGTGTGTGTGTGTATAATGCTGAACAATTAAGTAGTGGGGGAAAACAAGTGCATGTGGCAAAGATTAGAAATTGAGAGGGGAAAAAAAATTGAAGATGAAATAAATGGGAAAATGTATATCATAAATATGAAAACCCCTTCACTAGCTGCATGAGGAAACTATCGCAATCCCTCCGAAAGACAGATCTATATGTGTCGCCTGCTCCGAGGCCTTTCGTCCGCTGGATCGGACTCATCAGGGAGACACGGCTGATTGTGTCTGTGCTCTTGGCGTCAGATAGAGACACACCACAGTCCATAATTCTGTGGTGTTCCGACCGCCAAGGGTTCGAAAAAGAATGCAACAGCACCCCCCCAAAGCAGCCAGCGAAAGGTAGTAGAATTAAACAAAACGAAAGTTTGGAGAGGAAAAAAAGTTGTTGAAAACTAAAAAACATTACGCAAACAGTATAAAATGTAAGGGACAATCTTTGAGCCTATGCTTGAGGATCCATTTAAGGATGCAAGGGATCAAAAGATACGGAACAGTCTGAGTGGTCAGCTCGCTGTTCAATAACCCAAGCATTTGTCAGCGGCTAAGAATTGTGCAGAACAACCTTTCCTTGATCTCGTAAGAGATGCAATCACCCACTGATGATGACCAAACAGTATAATGCTGAACAATTAAGTAGTGGGGGAAAAACAAGTGCAGGTTAACAATTCTTCCATCATTATAGTAATGATTTGGCAAAGATTAGAAATTGAGAGGGGAAAAAAATTGAAGATGAAATAAATGGGAAAATGTATATCATAAATATGAAAACCCCTTCACTAGCTGCATGAGGAAACTATCGCGATCCCTCCCGAAGACAGATCTATATGTGTCGCCTGCTCCGAACACACACACACACACACACACACACACACACACACACACACACACACTCACACACACACACACACACACACACACACACACACACACACACACACACACACACACACACACACACACACACACACACACACATGAATCATGTTCTGGATACGTTACGTTGTAGAATAGGTAGACCGGAATCATATGCTGAATACATTACGCTGAAGCCCAGGAAGACAAGCGTTTAATTTGGGATACGTTGCCTTGTGGTATCGGATGACTGGCGTTCTACATAATTATGTTCTGAACATTTTGCACAACGGCTTGGAACAAGCCAGCTGTCCACGTACCAAAGGAGACGGAGATGTGCGGTGTCATGAAAAAGGTGATGTTTGTTTGATATGACGGTGATCAGCGATCTCCGGGGAAGCCAGATTTTTTTTTCATATCCTAGTTCTGGATGGATCTAAGAGACCATGAGAGTGATTCCCTTTGACAGATACAGTTTATTATGGCGGTAACTAAAGCCGCGTGACGTATATTCATTATTCTGCAAAGAACGAGTGGGGCTGGACTGGCACGCCTGGAGGAAACCACCCAACAACTTATAAATGAAACCTAGGTACTGGCATCCCCAGGGGAAGAGCAACGAAGGGAGATAAAACAAAAGATCTGTTGAACAGCCGCCATGGATGGAGCGAGGAGAATCAGATCGTCACTGTGCGAATTGAAGAGGGGTGGTTTGTATGTTTGCCTTTTCCCTGTCTGAGACTGTTTGTACAGGAGACAATGGAGGGTGGACTTCCCAGGGGGCAGACTGAAGCAGAATTAGGTGGCCGACGTAAAACAATGGCTTGGTGACCACACCTCTGCTCTGTCGTGCATAGCTGAGGCTAGTGGACTGGGGAGACCCCTGATTGCTCAAGCATCTGTCGACAACTTCTAGAGGTGGTCATATTCCATTGAACGCATTTCAGCAGCGCTGTGTTAGAGAGCCTACCGTGGGGAGTTTCAGCATCAGAGTTCCAATATAACACTTGCAGTCAGGGGGGGGGAGAACAGTTCCACAAGTCACATTAGCAGGAGATCGTGTGCTGGTTTTTGTGACTGGTCAGGTGGATAGGTTAGCGGCTTCATTATTTCGTTTATGCATTCGTTTGCTGGTTTGTTAATGCATTCGTTTGCTGGTTTGTTAATGCATTCGTTTGCTGGTTTGTTAATGCGTTCGTTTGCTGGCTTGTTAATGCATTCGTTTGCTGGTTTCTTAATGCATTCGTTTGCTGGTTTGTTAATGTATTTGTTTGCTGGTTTGTTAAAGCATTCGTTTGCTGGTTTGTTAATGTATTTGTTTGCTAGTTTGTTAATGCATTTGTTTGCTGGTTTCTTAATGCATTCGTTTGTCGGTTTGTTCCTTCACTGATTATCGTTGTCATGGAGTCACTTGAACCGATATGCAGAGCTTAATTTTGCCAAATAATGTGAGACTGGACGAGTCATCTGCTTCATCTTGTTCCTCGTGTCAGTGTGCTCTTTTGCTTCTGTCGTGTCCTTTGCTTTATATTGCGTTATTCATATCATTTACTCTCCTGCGTCCTTCATGTCTGCACGCTCCTATTCCGATCAGTTGGGCGACATGGCACGGCTGACTGGCAGAGAGACACAGGCAGACACACAGATGCCAGAACAGTCCCGCCCTGCCTGGAGGGGATAAAGAAGAAGAGGTTTTTGCGGTGCAGAAAGGAAATGCCATGCGTCGTTGCCTGTGCTATCGACTGACCTGTGCTATACAGTGTATTGACCTGCGGTCTAGGCTGTCATCTTCGGAAGGCATATTGCTCCTTCCCACCCCACCTCCCCCTTCTGCCTATCCCCATCCCCGCCTCCTCCCTCCTCCCTGGCCGCCAGACTGCTGAACTTTGGGGAGTATCGATCCCACGACACATGGCAACCGCATTTCGGTCTATTGACCAAAGGGGCGTACAACTGGCATGGCTACAAGTTTGGATCCTGGAACAGGTAAGCAAACAAGAAGAGAGCAGACTTCATGACAGCGTGACAATGCGTGGCTGGTTGGTTGGTGGCCTGACAAGGTGCCATCATCAGTCGGCGGCTCAGGATGTTTTGGCGCGTCGATTTCCTCACCCCCCTGACCTTTGTGTGCACTGGTTGGAGCCACACTGGGAGAGCAGTTGTTGTGCAACTCCTTCCGACCTGGTCCGGTCAATATGGTGGTCTCGTGATTGGCAGGTGTTTGTTTTCGATGGAGAATGTGTGTGTGTGTGTGTGTGTGTGGGGGGGGGGGGGGGGGGGGGGAGGGGGAAGGGGAATTGACATCAGCAGGGCTGTCACCGCTTTGCTTTGTTTGTCCTGACTAATTCTGTGCGTCCTTATAGATGTACATCCTTTCCCTCCACTCTCTCTCTCTCTCTGTGTCTGTCTGTCTGTCTGTCTGTCTGTCTCTCTCTCTCTCTCTCTGTCTCTCTCTCTCTCTCTCTCTCTCTCTCTCTCTCTCTCTTTTTTATTTTTTCCTTTCGACCCAAACGAACACATCCAAGCTTGTCATCATGAGTTCCATGGCAATCTAGGTTCAAGTCACCATTAGTTTCCCCACATGAGGAGCTCTTCCTCTCCTATATAAGGGTCGTCCTGGAAGTGAGCGACTGGTGATGGTTCTGAGTATCATCATACAGCGCTGCTGAATATGGGATGCTGGATATGAAATGCCCAGAAATGCCCATACTGGAAATAATTCTGTGTGCGCGTGCGTCTCTCTCTCTCTCTCTCTCTCTCTCTCTCTCTCTCTCTCTCTCTCTCTTTTGTATGTGTGTGTGTGTGTGTGCGTGCGTGTGCGTGCTTGTGTGTGTGTGTGTGTGTGTGTGTGTGTGTGTGTGTGTGTGTGTGGTGTGTGTGTGTGTGTGTGTGTGTGTGTCTTTTCTTTATAGATGTGTGTATGCATGAGACATTTCTCACTGTAAAGACCATGGCGATAGTGGCCGGGGCCTGGTCTGAAGCCACAGAAGAACTGCAGCAGTGTTTGCCCAGGGATGGAGCTTACCAGGCCCTTTAGAACGTCCCGTGGCAAAATCATGCCACCAACAGACACTAACCAGGGGCAATTTCTCATCAAATTCAACAGCCTGCTTCGTTTGCCTCCCTTTAAGAGGGACACCTTGAGAATCTCTGAGATCCCGTGATATAGTCACTTTTTTTTTTAAATACAGGTGAGAAGAGATCATGAAAAAAAGGTCAAGAGTCTGCGGCTTCGCAGATTGAAAACAGTCCAGCAGGCATAGTGCCAGCCCGTGCCTCATCCAACCGTGCCAGAGCTGGCCAGTTGACTGCTTCCTCGATCCCATTTGAAGAATAGAATAGGGCGAGATTTTCCAGCGTTAGCTTTTTAATTCGTTTGACAGAAAGAAGTTATGCTAGTACATAGCAGGGACAAGATCTAACAGAATTATCATAAAGCATGTCGTATGTGAGTTCACAATAAGCGTATCAGTATATGTGGGAGAAATAGATGATACAGCTATTGTTTCAATATCCATATCATTCCAATAAGGCACCGAAGACGTTGAATGCTATGTAGACAAAAATAGAGAGTCTATATTTAAAAAAAAAAAAAAAAAAATGTTAAATTGATTTAACATATAGGAGCCGTTTGTCTGATAATTTGCATAATTCATCTCCGTCAGGCAAACGTGTTTCCCCATTTGATGTCTATAGGCTGGTTTCTTCAGAAACATGTCGAGGTCAAGTAATTGTTTTATTAGTTCTACCTTTTATAAATAAGGTATATATTGAACCAGCCGCCGTGGCGAAGTGGTTAAAGTCGCGAAATCCCGCTGAGAGGTCGTGGATTCGATTCCCATCAGAGCCACTTCTTTGTGGATTTTTGTGCCCTGACGGCTCTTACCCAGTGTTGAGTTTGCTGTGGGCTTAGCTGGGAGGACTGGGACCACATAGATGAGTTTCATCTACTCTGCGGATGCGTATCTGGGAGTTGCCACATTTTGTTTTTTTTACTAACACCGCGGGTGTTTATGTCTCTGGCCTGGTAGATATGGGGATATATTATGAAAGTAAACAAAGGGTACAGCCCTGTCATTCAGTCTCTGACGTTAATGGAAATCCGTAGCATCATCTTCATCATCCTCATCGATCAGCATAAAAAGTCTCAAATTCTATGACCCTTCGTACCCTGCTCTCACGGTGACCACAGCTTCGATTGCCTGTCCACGTCTATGGCTTTGGTTTGATAGTCTGTCGGGGTCACCGGTATCGGCAAATTAATGGGGACTGTCGTGAGATGAACGTGGTGCGGACATGGAGATGAACGTGGTGGGGACATTGGCTGCTCCCCGAGGAATGCCGGTGCCAAGGCCGCGGCAGGCCGGGCCGGGCTATGGCTGTGGATGAGGAGTCGGAATGAGCGGCGAGGGTGTTATGCCACTGAGATGACACAGAAGATGGGGCTTAACAAAATGTTGATATAATAATTAAAGGTGGTATATTATCTCATGCTGTTTCATCATAAGCGCCAGAAAATATAGCTTCCACACTGAAAGACAATCTTTCACAGTGTAAACACTTCGCTTTTGAAATAGTTTTATTTTGTTTCTCAGGAGATGCGTTTGAACCGACAGCGCCAGAAGTAGTGATATTTATTTTTTGTTATTGCAGAATCATTTATGGCTACTGAGAATTTACATTATTTTTCAAACGCTGTTTGTTAGTAGAGTTCTTTGGCATATTTTAAGTTGAAACCATTTTCGTTTGTATCCTCATAGTATCGCTATCCAGTCTGAAGATGGATTAGAAGGTTGCTCTCATTGAGAAAACAACCAGTGGTAAAAACTTCTCGGTCTTCCAATACGATGTTGAACAGAAACTCGTTCCTTTTATTAACGCTGCATTTTCTAAACACTGCAGTTCTGTCGTTATGCCTGACATTGTCAAACTGTAGTTTTCGTTTCTTTGTACATTCTTTTACTGTCGTTGGCAGTTAATATAGTTCCGAAAATTAGCTTTAACCTCCAGCTTGCCTGTCAGTGTGTGGTAGTTTATGAAATCACCAGTGCTGTCCAGTGAGTGTTTAACTTAAGAACACATCGTTCTCCATCCATTTCTCATTAGAGAATGGTTTCTCACCAGCCACCGTGGCGAAGTGATTAGCTTCGCTGACTCACGGCAATGGCTGTGGGTTCGATTCCCATGAGAGCCTTCTGTTTGTGGGTTTTTTTCTGCCCCGACCGGCTCATATCCCCATCAGAGCATTTTATTTGTGGGTTTTTTTGCACTGTCCCGACCGGCTACTAATCAGTACTGAGTTTGCAATGCGCTGACTGAAGAAGACTGGAACCACACAGTCGAGTTTCATCCACTTTTGCCAACAAAACGTTCAGAGGGGATCAACTTTATCAAAACTCATTTTCTGCGCTACTTCAGTGGCGTTACTCCCGCTCCGCACTTTCAGACCCCCTGTCCACAGCCACACCCATGTCATCTCAGCAGTGTGCACACAGTCTGTAGAACGAAGAGGGGGGTATTTATATTTAGCTTTGGACCCCAGTGAATCGTTAGCTGCTAACCGTGAGAAGGACTCGTAACTCATGCCTCCACGAGTAAGCAATTCTTGTCAACAGTCGGGGGTTTAGAAGATGATGGTACGTTTTTATCAGAACAGGTACCTTCGACCTTTTTGCCGAAGTGACACGGCAGCAGTGCAGCGTCTCTTTCGGTGAGTTGCCGCATGACTACTTAACGTTGATTCTCGCTGTCAAGTGCCGGTGTCAGGGCTGAGTCGGTCGATCAAGCTAGGGTGTGACTGAAGACGGGGAGCTGGAGCTGGAATGAGCGGCTGGAATGGGGGGGGGGGGGGGGGGGGGGGGGGGGGGGGGGGGGGGGTTAATGCCACTTTACAGAAGATGAGACGGAAGAAGAATGAAAAAAAAACCTACCTCCCAGGCGTGGTTTGATGGTCAATTGATGTTTAGGGCCGGAATAAGAAAAAAGAAAAAAAAAAAAAAGAAAAACTGCCAAGCGTGGTTTGATGGTGAATTGATGTCTCTAGGGCGGCCATTTCTTCACACGCCGATTGAAGCTCTTGCTGAGCGGGGCTGTCCTGTAGTGGGCCGACCAGACTCTCCTGGGTTACTGCCCAGCTTCATTGCTGCCCGGGGATCAAAGAGGAGGGGCGACTGCAGGCCCGTGAAGGGCTTGCTCTGCATTAACGACCCCCCCCCCCCCCCCCCCCCCCCCCGAGTGGTGAGCAACACCTGTCGCTTGGCCATTCCCCCATCATCTCAGGAGTGAGGCAGGCAGGCAGGCACAGCGAAGAGAGCCCACAACGCTTGGCAGAAGGAGACTTGGGCAGTGGACACCGTTGCACGGGAGCAAACTGACTCTGTTAGTAGCAGAAGCCAAACATTAGTGGCATGAGAAGGCAGCTGTGAGTTGTGATTTCCTTAGCAACACGTGATGCCTTCTAATATGATGATGATGACAATGACGATGACGATGATGATGATGATGATGATGACGATGACGTTGATGATGACGAGGACGTTGACAGTGTTGATGATGATGATGATGATGATGATGATGATGATGATGATGACAGGACAGGACATTGTTATAGCACTTTCCAAAATTTCAAAGCGCTTTGCAGTGACAAAAGCACGTATGCATACATCTCACTTTGCACGAACACGCAAGCACGCAGTGTCTGTCTGCCTCAGCGGGAAGGAAAGTGATACAACAGAGAAAGAGATTAAAATGGTAAACCAAGAGGCGAAATATTACAGAAAACACATTCTGTCAAACACAGTTCCCTCTCTCTCTCTCTCTCCCTCTCTCTCTCTCTCTCTCTCTCTCTCTCTCTCTCTCTCTCTAGCGCATCATCGTGTTAAAATGTGTGTGTGTGTGTGTGTGTGTGTGTGTGTGTGTGTGTGTGTGTGTGTGTGTGTGCTGTAAGCTGATAGTTGTTTCTGAGGCCATGTTGAGTTGAATGACATTTTGTTTGGCAGGATTTGGGGAGCGGGGAGGAGGCAGTGTTATACGGTGGGAGAAGAGAGGAGGGCGAAGAGAGACAGCGAGAAACTGGTGTGTGTGGAGAAAGGAAGGAGGAGGGGGGGGGGGGGGGGGGGGGGGGGGGGGGGGGGAGGGCATCGGGGGGGGGACAATAGCAAAACGAAATGATCGATTGTGGGAATGGACTGGAAACAAATTTTGAAAGATCATCTCGTATGAACGTGTTTTCTGGCTGAACGAATTATTCATATCATATCTTTACAATATTCACAGCAACGATTTGTAATTTTCTTTTCATCGGTTTGATACCATTCACCCTCTTTCCCTGCCCCCCCCCCCCCCCCCCCCCCTCCCTCCTCTCTCTCGATCTCTGTCTCTCTTTCTTGCGCTCTGTCTCCCTCCCTCCTCTCTCTCACTGCCTCTCTCTCTCTCTCTCTCTCTCTCTCTCTCTTTCTGTCTGTCTCTGTCTCTCTCTTTCTTGCGCTCTGTCTCTGTCTCTGTCTCTGTCTTGTCTCTCTCTCTCTCTCTCTCTCTCTCTCCCTTGTCTCTGTCTCTCTTGTTTCCTTCTCTCTTCCTGTCTTGTCTTCCCGCCGCCGTGCTGTATTCTTTCTGAGGAATGCTTACAAGGATTTCGCCACGCATCTGTTGTTCTCCAAAAAATTGATAATATATCATTGTCTCTGTCTCTCTGTCTGATGACCTTTTCTCTGTCTGTGTCTGTCTGTGTGTCTGTCTTTGTGCCTGTCTGTCTGTCTGTCTGTCTGTCTGTCTGTCTGCCTCTCTCTCCTTCCCTGTCTGTCCCTGACGCCCCCTCCCCAATCTCTCTGTCTGTCTGTCTGTCTCTGTCTCTGTCTTTCTGTCTGTCTGTTTGTCTGTCTGTCTGTCTGTCTCTCTGTCTCTGTCTCTCTCTGTCTCTCTGTCTCTCTCTCTCTCTCTCTCTCTCACACTCTCTCTCACTCTTTCCCTGGCTTTCCCCTGCTTTGTGTCTGTGTGTCAGTCTGTTTGTCTCTTGTGTCTGTCTGTCTGTCTGCCTGTCTCTCTCTCTTTTTGCTCTCTCTCTCTCTCTCTCTCTCTCTCTCTCTCTCTCTCTCTCTCTCTCTCTACGTGCATGCATGCGATCATACGCGCGCGCGTTTTGTGTGTATGGATTTGTTTTTCTCTCAGATTTGCATGAGGTGTTTAACCTTCTAAAATTTTCTTTTAGAAATGATGATCACGTCTGTGTTCTGCCTGATATTGGCCGTTTACGTCACACACACACCACTGATATTCGAAAGCTGTCGCTGTCGGCAAGTGTGTGTGTGTGTGTGTGTGTGTGTGTGTGTGTGTGTGTGTGTGTGTGTGTGTGTGTGTGTGTGTTTGATACAGAGAGAGAGAGAGAGAGAGAGAGAGAGAGAGAGAGAGAGAGAGGGGGGGGGGGGAGGGGAGAGAAAGAGAGAGAGAGAGTCGGAAAATGAATTATTCTCTCTCTCTCTCTCTCTCTCTCTCTCTCTCTCTCTCTCTCTGACTGAATGCTCCCTCCTCTCTCTCCCTCTTTCTCCGCTCCCCCTCTCTCTCTTTCTTCCTCCCCCTCCCTCTCTCTCTCCCTTTTCTCTCTCTGTCTCTGTTTCTTGCACATACACACAGGCACAGACACATACACAAACACGCACGCACAGACACGCACGCACTCACACGCACACACACACACACATACACTCACAAACACACGCACATACATACACACACGCACGCACAGACAGAGAGAGAGAGAGAGAGAGAGAGAGAGAGAGAGAGAGAGAGAGAGAGAGAGAGAGAGAGAGAGAGAGAGCTAACCGACTTTCTTCTCAGAACTCAGCTAGTTGGAGCATTGACGCGATCACATGCAATAACATTAACCGAAAAAAAAAAAAAAAAAAAAAAAAAAAAAAAAAAAAAAAAAAAAAAAAAAAAAAAGAAAACGAAAAAAAGAAAAAAAAAAAAGAAGAAAGAAGGTATAGAAAACGAGCAAGAGCAACAAAATCTAAAAAAAAAAAAAAAAAAAAAAATGAACACGGACAAAATGCAACTGGTGCCAACAAGATCCCTCTGTCACTGGCGACATGGAGCTTGCGGAGGCGCCATGTTTCCCTTCCAAGTC